>JAPYYT010002856.1:0-15358 GCA_030522565.1 Ceratosolen corneri | reverse complement strand
TAAAAATATAAAAATTTGTATAAATAGCCAACTTAGAGTTTAGATTACCAAATATAAAATAAAATTAATGAAAACATAATTTTATTCGCTTTTATAAGTTAAATCTTAATTTAATAAATACATTGTATCGAACGTTAATTAGATAAAAATTAATTTACTTAAAAAGAAAATTTGTTTAGAATAAAAACTATAAATGCAACGATAAATTACATTTTATTAAAATCTAATTTCAAAACTATATATTTTATTTATCGTAATAGTTAAAATATTGTCATCAACATATTTTGATTTTATTTAACATTCTTGATAAAAAATTAATTACTTTTATTTCTTAATAATATATTTTATAAAATTACAAGTTCATTTTTTCTGTATTAAAATGTAAATGAAAAATATTAAAAACAATATTTATTATTTATTGCTTTACTATAATTGTTTAGAGTTTGATATTATATAAATTTCACAAAAACCTTGAAAATTCTTTTATTAGTTTAATGAGATTTCGTCTCATTCTGATTTTTGATTTATATTTTAAGGATTATCAATAATGAATTCCATCCACATTCCTCTGTTGTCATAGCTATTATCAACTTTGATCACACCTTCTGATTTCTGCAATTTCTACTAGTTCTGTGAATCTGTATTCACTTGCTGCTAAGCTATGAGTATACGTAATTATTTCAATGCACTGTTGTCAAGTTTGTTGAAAAATCTTTGTCTCGTCTTCAACACTTTTCGAATAATTATGTCACACAACTTTCTCATAACTAGACGACAATAAAGCTAAAAGCTATTGAAAACCGAGAATACCTAATTACGAGTCATTTATTGCGATCTCATTAATTCTACTCATAAATGTATAGAACATTTACTTTATCAAATAAATATTGTTCATTTCTAAAAATGATACGTCTCAATCTATTATTCCTTAAAACTAAATGTAATCATAGTGATAAATTTTATATAAAAAAATTTAATATTTATTTTTTAATTTTTATAATATTAATGTACATGAAATGTAAAATGAAATTTTGATATTAAAATGAAATATTTACATAAAATGAAATTCTGAACATAAATATGGATACAATTTATAAATTTCATATTAATCTATAATTCACAATAAAATAATTCGTCAAATAACAATGCACGTAAAAATTCATAGCGCAATTAAAAAATGGTATTTTACTTGGTAATAATTAATTTTAAATGAAATTAGTAGTTTAAAATATTAATAATTATTATTTACATTTTTTTTTTCAATAAAATTATGAATATATTTTAAAAATAAATATGCAATTAATTTTCATAGAATGTCTAAAATTTTTATTTAAATTAAAAATGTAGAATTTTCTTGGTTAAATTGCATTGTGATGAGAATATTTCAAATGAAAGAATACTAACCATAACTTCCGACATATAAAACTCCTATATTTTTTTATTACTTAATAAAATTAAACTAATGGTTATTTAAATTTAGTTAAATATATTCATTTCAAAATGTAGGTTAATGAAGAAAGCTTTAACACTCTAATACATCTTTTGTCTACAAGTGTAAATTAAAATAAAATAAATTAATATTTTATTGTAATTCATATTTAACGGTAATGGTATGTTAGGAATTAAACTTATAATTTTCTTTTAATAAGATAATGAATAAAATAATTACTTTATAATCGAAAACTAAGTTTACATTAAAAAGAACAAAAAATTTTTTGGTAGATCAATATTAAATTTCGATGCTACAAGAGTGCGAGTTTACACTTTTACGTAAAAATAATAAATTAAAATTTATGCTCTTCGAGTATAAGAATTGTTAGTAAAGTTTTTAGTCACATCAAATAGCCTATTTTACGGTTTCAAAACGTATTTTCTAGAGCTATTTAATTATTAAGAAATGAACAAAATCATTGATAATTGTAAAAAGAGACAAAAAGAATGAAAGAGAAAGAGAGAAAGAGAGAGAGAGAAAGGTGAAAATGATTTAGAATATGAAGGAATTTAATATAATATTTTATGTTATTAATAAAAATAATTATATTTATAATAATAAAAAATAATTAATAAAAATAATAAAAATAATTATAATATAATACATAAAATTATTATAAATTATAAAATATAAATGATTATAAAATATTATAATAAATAAAAAATTATAAATGTATCTAATAAAAATATAATAAAAATAGCATAAAATTATCATGAATCTATTTAACTCAAATTTTATAATACAATACTCAAAAGGTTCTTCATTTAATTTAAATTTAAATTATTTTTAGAATGTTCGTTCTGTTTATTTTACAAAATTAAATTTTTGGTTAACCGATATAATACAAAATTTGGATAACCGATACATCATACCAGGATTTTGTTATTATAATAGATTATGATTGCAAGATTATAAAATAATCAATGACAAGGAATTTTATTATAATATGGTATTGTAAAATGCAGTACATTATTAAAGATAATGAGTTCGGAAATATTAATATTAGAACATATTTTGTTATTGTTTGTGCCACGTTTCGATCTTGTGGTATTTCTTTTAACCCGTTCACGAACTTAAAAGCTTATTTATAATTTAAAAATGCTAATAATTTTAAGATTAGCGAATTTGAGCGACAAACTCTTCGAAGTATATAGATAGTAGAAGATTTTTGATAAATATCTTTTTTACATTGACTTTTGATAACTGATACTCAATTATCGTCACTACTCCATTTACGATATGTGATTAAACAAAACTCTTGTACAAAACTTAACTATGAATAAGCCTATATCCATTAATTTATACTTGCTTGCATTGACATAAATGAGGCCGAAGAAGAAAGAAATTAAGAGTTTCCAAGACGAATATTTACTAGTTTATGTTAATATGTATAATGCTCTGATTAGTTATCATTATTTCCTTCTCAAATAACATACACTTTAAATTAAAATGTATTTAGAAATATTGAGTTAAATTCAAGCTTGAGAAACACGGGAATAGAAAAGAACATTATTTTAATTAAAGAAACGTTATTCATTAATACCAAGATAATATCTAGGATGCGTTGCACATTTAATATGTGGCAGCGTGCTAGCCTTAGTGACTGCATACCAGAGTTGTGAAAATTCGTAAATACTCGTATACTCTACCATCTGTTATCCTTATATGCGTCGCAGTGGTTGCAGTAGTGCCATTTGAGCCGCAAACTGAACGATCACGCTTGCGCATACGAGTTTCGTTTAAGCCGGAGGCTGAAGAACGTATTAATTACGAATGATGTCTTCGGCTTTACTGTAACAGCCACTTGAAAATTTGCATGAGCGACTGAAACGCTTACACAGGCCTCCGCCTTCTCTCGTTTGTGCTTCTGCACCATAGCTAATAATCATTTATTTGGGATACTGAGTTTCAGAATATCGTGATACAACATGCGTACTGCAGCTATATATCGTTAAAAATTAGACAGAATTTTGTATTCCACAAAGATGGAGCTTTAAGATAGTATGGCTTTGCTCTATTATTTAGGATTATTTCTCGAGTTTTTAAGTGCAGGATTTGCAAAGGAAATTATAAGTTTGAATGTTAAATTTTCGTGCTTAAAGTATTCTTAAAAGCTCTTCTAGCCTTATAGAGAGTGAAATGCAATTTAGCAAGTGGAGTTAAATAGTATATTTTGAAAAATTAGTAAAATAATAATTAATAAAGACTCAATTAAAAATATTTTGATTTGGCATGGGTCTTACTTGTGGCAGATGATGGAATCAGTAAAATAAGTAATCAGTATAGTTAATGTATTAATTACAATCCATTAATAATTATTCGATAATCAAAACTACCTTTAATTGATAACTATATTGTGTACTTAAATTGGAAGATAAAATAATTCTAAAAATTAGTGTTTCTTTTCCTGAAATAATAGTACTTATTCAATAAAAAATTGAGCTTTAAAGCTATTCATAATTTGTCACATAATGTCATTCTTATCACATAATTAACAATACCTTGTAAAGCCTTAATTCATATATATTTTTAACGGATATTTTATTAAAAATGTGTACAAATTTGTATATGCATTCTATTAAATTCAGAAATTATGTTTAGTAATGAGTCGTTTTAGCATTAATTGCAATTTTCATCAGATAATATATTGGTTGAAATAGTAATAATACTTACGTTGTAAGTATGAAGAAGGTTTATATGTTAATTTTTACAAAACTAAGTTTATTGATTATTTTGTATGATTAAGATTGGTACCTATTTTGATCGAAAATGTAAAATATTATTGTAATGTATTGATATGATAGATAAATGTAATAAAATTATATTAATGTAACTTCAGGCATGAATAATTGACGAGTAATTTGATTTATATCTACCTATAATTATAATTTATAATTGTGTAAATAATTCAGTTTCTAATTAATAGAATGAATAATCATATGAATAAATCCGTTCGTATAATATCAAAGACGCCATGATAAATAAGAAGAAGTTTGTATTAATTCTAGATTGTTTTCCAATTGTATGCTTGTAGTCAGTACTTAATGATCTCATTAATTTCCGGTTGTCCCTTCTCATGACGTAGCCGGGATTAACTACTCAAACTAGATTTAAAGCTCGATTGAATTCAATATAATTGGTCATCTCGTATATGAAAGCAAGTAATTTATCTCCTAGTTTTGAATAGGAAAATCACTATTTAGTTTAAGTTCAATTGGTCCTTCATGCTCTTCATTAAAAACCGCTGATACTATGCGTTGCTTTTTTATACATTCGTTACTTGATTAATAAAAAATAGTAAATAAATCTGTAAATAAATTTTTTATTTTCTCCATTATTTTTAACTTTTACACTGTGTTTGTGATGTGAAAAAATTTTAATAAAAATTATTATCTTTAATTTTAGTTAAAAATTAATAAAATATAGTCGGCTTAATTTTACGTCCAATTATATCTATTATATGACTAGAAAAATTTCATATATATAATTGATACTATATGACTTAAATGAGTATATTTCTCTAATAATCTAAAAATACTTAAAATAATTTGAAATAATAGCAATTAAGAATTACAATTATTATGTTCTTTGCAATAACAGACAAAATATAATGCTGATTGATCCACCTAAAATAATAAAATAAGCAATACATAGTTTAATACAATTTTTTAAAAAAATTATAAATTATTATGTAATAAAGTTATTCCAATTTTTTTATGATAATATTATTAATGAACAAATTTAATTTCTCACAAACAAGTATTATAAGGTAATGTTATCAGTGTTATAATAAATTACGACCGTTAACATTTTACGCATTTCATACGATTTATTTATTCAATCAAATTATTATAGAAACATAATCGTAGGAAAAATAGTCATTTCAAATACAGAATAAAATTATAAAATATATAAGTAAAAGTAACAATAAATTAATTAAAAAATAAATATTAAATAAGATATAATTTTATTTTTATTTGTAATTATTTTTATTATTATGAATTTAAAAAAGAGTATTTATTTATATAAAAACTGACCCCTGCATAAAATAGCTTCATATAAATATAAATATAAATATAAAATAAAATAGATAATATTGAATATAAATATAAATATGAACTAGCTACAGTAATAAAAAAAAAAGATTTTATTATACATAGATATATTTTTTTAAATTGCACATAACGTTTTAAAATATTTTAAATAATAAACTATAGATAAAAAATTTACAAGACACTTAGTTTTATAATTAATATTGAATATTTAATAAATTCTTTTTATATATAAAGTGTTAATAAACTTTCGTCTTGTTTATGATCTTTATCTTCTAATTTATTAAAATGTTCTTTATATTCATAATAAACATTATAAGAAATAATTTTATGCTATACATGAATTTTTATTATATATGAAGTTTATATTATATTTTGTTATTTTGCAAAAATATTAAGAAAAGTACAGGCATTCTACTGTGATAGTTCACACAAAACTCATACCGGCACTAAAACTTGATACTGACGGAATTGTCAGATGCACTTTTATTACATATATGCATGCAAATACAGTTTCGCATTATATTTCAGAAGTTTAGCAGCATATTTTCAACTTTAACATAATAAGAGGATCAAACTTTTTTATAATATTTTGGTTAGAATTGATAAAAATAACTTTCTAACCTAGAGATATGTACGTCTTAAAACAGAAAATAAAAATCACAAATAAATAGCAACTTTTTTTCAACAAATATTTATCATTACAGTAATGTTCATAAATTCAAATTAATTTAATTAGCTTATATTCATTTTTTTTATTTTTAATTTTTAAAATAAGCATAATAGTGCAATTATTTTACTTCTTAAATTGTAAATATTAGTAATATAATAAATGAAAATAAAGTGTAAATGAAACTTTTAAATGCTATACCTGCAATTAAGTCATTAACTTCTCAGCTTTAAAAACTATTGTTTATTTTAAGATGTAATATTAAGTCAACATTTAATTTCAGCATTAACTCTTAACTTTATGAACGTAAAAGTAAATTTTAGTACTATTGAACATTAAAATATTTCTTTTTTACAAATAATTAATATTATCTAAAATACTGATGATTGAAAATTGAAAATATTTGCGTTTATAAATAGAGAATTTCCAGGATTTAGAACGAAAGTCTTGTATTATATTTTCATTTTATTCTATTATTCAAAGAGATTTTGCTGTTAAAAATAAATATCTATTTCCTAACATAATATTTTATAATATTTAAAATACGAAATGCATAAAAAAAAAAATTCGTTTTCATAATATATAATCGATGATGAAATGAAGTAAACATTAGAATGAATGTAAAGGATATAAGAAGTACCAATATAAAATGTTTTAGAAATAATAGAAAATTTAATTTAATCTACTGAAATAGTAAAGGTTTTGATATTTTACCTCCAACATTAGTTTTAATTATTAATAAAATTATATTTCAATTAATGCATTGAAATTTGTAAATCATTAGTTGAAATTTAAGCAATTTAATTTTAGAATTAATAAATAGTAATGGGCTTTGTAATTAAAAATCAAAATGAAAAAAATTCAATATTATAAAAATTCAAATTTCAACTAAACACAATTTTAAAACTTAAGCGTTCTACAGAAATTAAAACATCCAGAAATAACAATAGTATATAAATAGAAACATAAAAAATATTTTTACTAATATATGTTCAAATATACTTTTAATATACTTTTAATTGTTTCACATAGTTAAATAAAACATAATATACAATTTGTTTATTTACACTTCTTATAATTACATATGTATATGCTCCTTTAAATGTATATCAGAAATAATATTAAATTAATATATGATTTTTCATTTCTTCAAAAATGCATTGATCTTATAAAACTTTTAATAAGAAACGTTTTTAATTATAAATTTTTTTATCTAAATTATGTATTACATAATCTTATAAGTAATATAAATTCGTTAGTAGAAAATTTGATTTATAAATGTTTTATAGTATAATATAATGTGATTATTAAGTAATAGTATAGATATTTAGGTCACATATATAAATATTAAAATTATTCATTTATTATAGTGACCTTCATATTTATTAATTAATAAATTAATTAATTTACAAATTTATAGTTTTTTTAAATATTGTATCATCCAAAATATTGTAATAGCATATTAGTAGAAGAATATTAGCAACAATAATAGAACACTTATTCTTAAATAATAACCTATTTCACTATTAAAGATTTTTTAATAAATGTAAATTTCATATTTATTATTTTTTTACATTAACAATGTAATATATTATATGATTCTTTTATACATTAATGAAATCATAATCTAAAACAAAGGAAGCCAATAATAGTAAGTTCAATAATATATTAATCATGTATTAAAAGGACCTTACATAGAAATAAATTTTTTTGACTGTGGTAATAATTTACTAAATTCATTAATACAATTTACTTAAAGCACTTTTGTATGAGTGAAGATGTAAACTACAGAATTATATAATAATATTTATTAGCTAATGGTAATAATACTGATATACAAAATATAAATTAGAAAAAATGACGATTTCATACTTGCTGAAATATTGTCATACAAGCATAGGTACAAAAAGTTATTTCTGAAAACTTAATTCAATTTTATGTCAACAAAATTTTTTACCGTTAAACTTATAGCTGGAATTTTTTATGTTGGTGCAATTTCTAATTAGTACTCTTTCTGTGCTTGATTTTTATTCTCGTTTTTTTACTTTTATAACCTAAATGAAAAAATTAAATCCATTGTTGTATTTAAATAAAAAAAAATATATATATATATATATATATATCCATAAAATATTATAAAACTATAATATTTTAATAATATAATAATATAATAATATAATATATAATTAATTACTTAATAAGCACATTATATTATACTATATAACATTTATAAATCTAATTTCTACTAACGAATTTATAATATTTATAAGATTACGTAATACATAACTTGGATAAAAAAATTTATAATTAAAAATGTTTGTTATTAAAAGTTTTATAAAGTCAACGAATTTTTTAAGTAATAAAAAATCATATATTAATTTAATATTATTTCTGATATACATTTAAAGGAGCATATACATATGTAATTATAAGAAGTGTAAATAAACAAATTGTATATTATTTTTCATTTAACTATGTGAAACAATTAAAAGTATATTAAAAGTATATTTGAATTTATATTAAAAAATATTTTTTACAATACTATTTTTTTACTATTGTTGTTTCTGGAAGTTTTAATTTCTGTTCAACGGTTAAGTTTTAAAATTGTGTTTAGTTGAAATTTTAATTTTTATAATATTGAATTTTTTTAATTTGATTCAATAAAAAATTATACAATAAAATATTATGATATTATTATAATTATAAATATTATAAAACATAATTTATTAACTAACACCTGTATATTTGTATTATATTCTGTATTATATTTTAAAATACAGCAAACAATGCGTCTTTATTGTAAACTCTTCCGTATTTCATTCTATATTGCAATAATCTGAATGTATTTCGAATTTTTAGATTTACGATAAAGAATTTTAGTTTGGTATTTGTTTTTAATATTACCTTTGTTATAAATATACATTTTCATAAAAATATTTATTAATGATAATGTGAATATCTTTTGTTTTAGGTATATCTTATAGAAAACAAAAATTTGATATATAATATAAATTAAATAATAAATAATATTGATATGTGCACTTGTGTTCGGTAATTTAAATTATATTTATTAATTTTTAGAAATTTGATCACTTTATTTGTTTTAATATCGATAAATGCGCTTTATAGTTTTTTTTTTTACAGGAATCATTTGATGTAATATTTGGAAATTAGAAGCACATGACATATGTTTTGCAAATAAATTTTCAGTAAGTGTAACATTTGCAATTTAAATGAAGCATTCCTGTGTATTCTAATTTAGTAATATATTTATATATAAACACTATATTTCAAATTAATATTAGCATGGCTAACTTTTGGTTAATAGGTAAATGAACTCATTATCTAATTTACGTGAATTTTTTGTCTTTTGAATTTTGTATGTTAATTTATTAAAACATTAAGAAATATTTATGTCAAATAACACAAATAAAAATTATAAAATTTATTAATACTTTTAATACGATTTTATTATAATTAATCAATATTAGTATACGTGATCAAATAAGAATATTATGCTTCCTGTTGAAGAAACTGTTAAAGTATTTCGTTTTTAATCAAATAAAATAATGAGAATTACTGCTTTTTCATCATTAAATGTTATATGTAATTTTGAAAGGCTTGAGTAATGGTTTTTGTTTATAAATAAAGAGAATTGAAACATTCTGAATATCTCACCTGAATCCAATAAGGCAAATAGAAACCGGTGCAGGCAAGTATCGATGCCAACGTCGAGAGAATAACCCAAACGATGCACAGCCCTGACATTTCATCGACTGTGTCTATGCACTTTTCTTTGCTCTCAATGTGCGGCTCTGATTTTTTTCCTACATCCCTTTTACATTCGGATACATTTTATAATATCTATTCTATTGGTAAACTGTCTGGATAGCATTTTTTCTCAAAACCGTATCCATAATACCATAAACGTGTCTTCTAATCCATTTAAATCTCACTAAGAAATAAAATACCCGTGAAAATGTTGAGGTATAATAAAACGTATTTATATCGATGCATAGGAAAGAAATTATGATCGCATACCATTAATTATTTATATGCTTATGAGAAATAATTTTCATTTTAAAAGTTATAATTAAAAAAAACAGGAAGAAACGCAGAAATAGTTCACAAGAGGTTTAATTAGTACATAAGGATTAATAATAATACTTGACTCATTCTGCTCTTATACTGTTATTAAAGTTACGAATATAATTTACAAGACAATTTTTAAGTTCGAATGAAACAACATATTTATTCATTCACTTTTATTAAAATGGCAGAATACTTGATTGGCCCATTTAATGAAAATTGATTGTACATTTCCAAGTGCTTTCATCATATCTTAGCAAAGATTAAATTTTCTAAGCATTGATCATTTTATTCTCTAACCTACAATAAATAATTGATAATTTCATGTTTTATAAAATTTCCTAATACGCACGCACGAATCATTATTGGTATAATTTAGAAATGCAAATTATAACAATGAATTATGAAACCATGAAAACTTTAACAAATATAATTATACAAAATTTCTTCGCGCTCGGAATCCCTACCTCTAACAATAGTAATTACTTTTCTTATGGAAAACGAAAAAGAAAGAACGAGCACTCGATAAGTTCACCTGAAACCACGATTCTTCATGCTTAAAGACTTTGGTTCACTAGAAGAGGTCGAGCTAGATGCACATCCGTGGCATCGCGTGCGTACTCAGCTATACACTTTGGGGAAAGACAAAAATAAACTTCTTGGATGGGGAACGTAAAAGACCGCCTCAATGCTACACTCACTCACACGTGTACGGCTGCATGCATTTATTTATGTTTTTAACTCAGCGCGTATGGCTGCCGTTACTCCTTTCTTCGATAAGGAAAGACCCTCAAAAGCCTGTGCTGTTGACAAAAGAACACGCTGCACGTGGAGGAAAATTACAATAGCGTTGAGTATGGAGCAAATGGCACTTAAACGTACGCTGTTTCATATACACCGATTAAAAATAGCAATTGCCCGAGGAGTACTCATACTCGTATCTCGATAATACTTTTACCACTCTCGCACGTACGACTCAGTAGCGTTTCGTTGATTCTTTTTCATTATCGGCCACTGAACATCCTAAAAAATCTCTCTCTCTTTCCACTCGAAGCTACCGCACCATATGACCTCGTACATGATTATCCGCAAGCAGATCGTAAGGGCTTAGCGTTAAGCTCGAGGATCGAATTACATTCGAGCGAGCGTAGATATGACGCGCGCGATACCGCGTCGGAACGGCAACTGAATCGAGCGACTTGACACTTGGGGAGGCGGCGGCGGTGGTAGTGGCGGACGTTGACGGAGCAGGGGTGGAGAAGTACGAGATGGAGGTGGCGGCGGCAGCGGCGGCGGCACAACGGCGATTCACGCGAAGCCGACGCTGAGCGGCACATCTGGTGAACATGCGCGAGCCCACACGCAATTCGCTTTCCGTTCTCACTCTTCGCTACTTGTACTTTGTTGAATCTTCTTTTCTCGTCACCACTGTCCAAGTGGCTCAGCTTAAAGCTACTAAATTCCAATACGCTAATATTCACGTGTCATACTTTGCACGTCTTAAACGAAATCAACTCACAATATCGATTGAGGATCAATACTATTAATAAATACTATCTGCCATAAACTCAACAGGCACTGCTCTATTTGTATATACACTGCTCTATCGATGGATTTCATTAGCTTATACCCGTATTTTACATATGATTTTACATACGAGATAAATAGTTTTAACAATCTCCGATTCAGGAAATCCTCTCATTTCATTATGTATTAATTCGGGATTTTATTAACTAGATTTTTAAATTACTAATTTCTCCTGACATTAATCCCATCAAATGTTTTCAAAAGCTATAGACACTTCGAAGTACTAGTTTAAAGGAATAGTATAAATTTCTTTTAAAAAATAAAATACACATAGATTATTTTCATTTCTAACAAAATGAAGAATTTCATGCATACGTTTAATTTAATAATTGAATATAACACTTAAACGAATAAAATTCATTATTGTAGAAGAATATAATAGTGATGTAGAATAAGTTTTATAAAGTACATTTCTCTTATCGAATAGTCGTGCAGCCATGTAGTTTCTCCAAATTAGATTAATATTTTTATTTGCATTCGAGATTTCATGAAATAAAGTATATATGTTACGAAACAAAATGTTTTAGTTTGATTATATTTTCATTATAGTGGCAATTAGAGATATACACTCTTCCTTAAACATTCATTTCATATTTATAATTTTTACATTCAGTAGCCTTAGAATTTTTACTTTTAATACTTACGCATAAGTAATATATTTAATTATTTTGGAAAGAAATTTCATTAATATAATTGTATCTTTGAAAATTAAGAATAAAAAATATAAATTTTTAAAATTTTGATAAATTTTTACTTTTACCTTCATATTATTCATAATTAAAATAATATATATTATTATTATACATTTTATTTAAATAAATGTCACGTCAAATATAAAAAACAATTTAGAACTACAAATACCATCAAAATAAACTACGAAATCAATAAAATGTTGATTAACATAAAAATCACACCAAATATTTTATTTGATATATTATAAGCAATAAAATTGAAAAGATGTGGCTTTCGTTGGATGATAAATTTAGATAAATAGAAATTTATAAATTTATATAAAAATAAAAGTATTATTTCAAGTTTTATCGGTATTTCATAAATATTTAAGTACAGTGCAAACACACAGTAAATGAAACAAAAGACAATAACATTAACTTTATTACTAATCACTAATTATTAAAATGCTGTTGGTTAAACGGTTGTAAAATAGAATTTGTAAAGGCTTGATCTCACACAAAGAAATTCTCCCTTAAGTTTTCATACATTAAATCGTATCTATAAATCATCATAATTATTAATTTCTTATTTAATTTAGAATTTTAGTTTTAATCTTTTAATATTAAAATACAATTCAAATAAAATTCAGTTATTTATACTTATGTAAAATACTTTTAATTTCTATGTTTTTATAACAAGTTTTAAATAATTTAGAATATACAAGATCCTTGAATTTTTAAATAAAAATTTTAAAAAATTTTGATATAAAATAATTGCCGAAAATAGTTTAAAAAAATGTATTAAGATCTACTGAAGCATATATTTCTGCATATTTTCATTACTCTAAATAACTATATTAGAAGCATCAAAATTTTATTTTATTTATTATATTTTATTTGAAAATTTTTTGCATATATCATAAGTATCATATTGTCATATATACATATGATCATCAAATCATAAGTAGAAATTTACTATTTAAAAATTATAATGCAAAAGTTGTATATCCTATCTATCTCTTCATCAAAATCAAATAAATACGATAACAAAGAAAAGCACTGTTTAATATAATAAAATTTAATATAATAGATGACGATTGATATACTATTAATTTTGAACATATACATTATATTGAATAAATGTATAGAAATGTTCTTTCCAACCGAGTGTATCAATATTTGAGTTAATTGCATACCAAACAAATATTGATAATTAAACTTTTACATTTTAATAATTAAATATTGTTAAAGATTATATTTTCCTTAATTACAACATGTATAACAAAGTAACTAAAATTCAAATAATAACAGTCGTATTTCAATTGAAAAGTAAAACCATGTAAAACGAACATTTCTTTGATCTTCTAGTAATTGTCTGAAATTATTTTTTAAATTGTTGGTCTATAAATTTAATTTCTGTTGTAAAAAAATTATTTATCAATATTATACATATAGTTAAAATTAAAAATCTCTCTTATTTGATTGTGTAAAGTAATTTAATAAAACTGATGCCGTTTCATATATAATAAATCAGATATTTTAATATTATAAATTCTTCGTATTTAAAGATTTAATTATTTATCATTTAAATAAAAAAGTACTGTGAAAATTATCTGATTATTTACAAATATTTATAAATTTCTTACAATATATTTTTTAAATATAATTTATGGTAAATGAGTGATAGTACTGTGTCGAAAATCGCTGTTTTGATAGATCTCTATCTTTTAATATGATTGGAGCTCGATTTGTCAACAAAGTTCTCTTTATGTGAAGAGTCAAATCTACAAGGATTCAAATTGTACGTTCTATATTCCAATAATCAATAACCATAATCAACATCAGAAACAGAGGTAACTGCCTAATAATATACTGATTGATTGCATACTGATCAATATATATTCTAGATCACACTCTATTTTAATGTTCTTTTAAAATAATATACAGTCTTTATGCTCACAGTTTCAATTATTTCTATATATATATATATGTTTATTAATATATTTAACACAAGTAATAATAATATATTATATTAATTATATATATCTAGTAAATTAAAGTTGATGAGTAATAATCAGATATTCCATAGATCGTATTCAATAAACAGGAATCTTCATTTACACATCCTTACAAAGCATATGCACTCATGCACGATTTCGCATGCATGTATACCACTCAGATGCCTAAAAAGTGTAATGAATATATACTTCAATTCCATATTCAGTGAAACGATAACTCTGAAATGAAACGTCTTTCTCGGACACAATGCTAAATTATTTTATGTACAAATGTGAACTGTAATAGAGCAATTTAGTTGTTAAAATTTGTTATAAATAACGAATATTAAATTCTCCTCTCTTTGTACGAGTGAAAGTTGATAGGACAGTTTGATAATTCTATTCAAAGAGATATCATGCTTTCGAAGCGTTATCGATTGTTGTAATGCATTACTTCCTATATCGTATATAGTATCTTATCATATATAGTATATAGTATCATATATAGTATATAGTATCATATATAGTATATGGTATCATATATAGTATATAGTATCATATATAGTATCATATATAGTATCATATATATAGTATCTTCCTAAGCAACTATATACTATTGTTCGGGCGTGAACTCGAGTGTGAATTCTCCCCAGTGGTGGTGTGAGGGAGAAGCAGATAGTGGAAGGGTTGAGATAGCAGGGTTAAAAAATCGTAGACGAAATAGGCATTTGTAGTGCCAATCCAAAAGTTGACTTTTTTGATTTAATAACAATAATAGTAACACACGTGGTTTTATGTTA
>JAPYYT010002855.1:0-15684 GCA_030522565.1 Ceratosolen corneri | reverse complement strand
GGTAGAGTCCGTCTGGACGTGAATTGATTCCACCGGGGGGGGGGGATGATATCTCGAGACCATGTTCACCCAGAACGTTTGCTTGCAGATCTCGGTGGGCACGGTGAGCACGAGGCGCTTCAGCAGGGCGGGGACGCCCAGCTCCATCCTCTCCTCGGACAGCGACATCCGGTTCACGAGGAAGCTCGGGAGCCAGTACAGGTGCGGCTGCTGCGTACTCGCGGCCTTCCTGCTCTTCCTACTCTTCGCCGGAGTTTCCATTTACCTCGGATGTGAGTCTTTTCTCATTTACTTTAAGCCTGGGCGTCGCGTGGGTTGAGGCGGGGGGGCGGGGGGGGGGGGGGGGGGGGGGGGGGGGGGGGGGGGGGGGGTGGGTGGGGCGGGACGGGGAGGCCCGGGGTGGTCCAGAGGTCGGCCTGCATAAATTGTAGGGGCGTTATTTACAGACGTCATTGTTGTGAAGAATGTGAGGCGAGTTGCGAGCTTCGATTAGATGAAAAGTCGAGCTGGCCGCGTGATTTAGTGACTGCCGGGAAATGTCGGCCGCCGGTATCGCCCGCATTGCCCTAGTGGTACACTTTTTCATGGTGGTTGTACGTGCGCGGACTCGGTTATCCGCACCAACTGTCGTATGGAGTATCGAGCTGTCGCTTTAATGCAAAAACCAATCGCGAGAGCATAAAAGTGTTTTTCTTTTTTTTTTCTGGCATTTTTTAGAGTCGGCTGGTTATAGAGAACGGTTTTTCGCCGCAAGAATGAGCGCTGAAAGTCATGGAAATGACGTTGGAATTTGAAAATCGCTCGGTTAAATAAGATCGCAATGTTTTAAGGGAATTCGCTGGTTGATGTAAGTGCTTGATAGAGATAGTGAAATTATTTGCAAATTAGCGGTAGTCGATGTAACGCAGGCACGCGTGGAAAATTACATAGGAAACGACGCGTGAATAAGGCTGGTTTCTACAAAATGCAGACGCTTAAACAATTTCGCCGTAACGTTTTTATGGATTATGAGCTTAATTAGGTTGAAAAAAATCCAACAATGTATCCATATTATGCGGAAAAATGCACCTCTTTCATTTAAAATTGTATAATGCCAGGGAGTTATGCGGTGGAAGTTTAAAAACGTGCCGTTGAAGTGGTACGAGAATATTTAGCCAATAATTTAAAAGTGAGATAAAGCAAAGAATATAATAATGCCTTTGATATAAGAATATTTTCGACGGTCAAGCACTTTTATCTTTAATTTGCCTATTTAATCCTTGGTATATATTTAAAATCTGCTTTTATTTTACGAGTATGGCATTTGGTAAAATTTAATTCTTTTTAAACAAACATTTTTATACATATGCATACTGCTTGCATTCATTTCTTTTGTTAAACTATTGTCATATTATTCACATCATTTTATCTATTAAACCAACAAAAAAACTGGATTTGTAAAGGTAGACATACTATCGAACTAATGATGTAACCGGATAATTGCAATATTTTTAACTCGCACAAATTTATAAAAATCTAACGTCTAAATTTCAACTACAGATCATGTTCAAATACATATGTTTGCAAATGTTTGAGAATCAAATATATACGTGCAATGGATTATTTTAATATTGAATTTACCAAAGAACTCCGTAAAACGAGTAATTCTTGTCAATGACTATGAAAATACAGCATACACACACACAAGCATACGATTATTCAGCGCAATATTTCGTATAATCCAATTGGTATTTATTATTAACAACATTTACACACACACACACACACATATATAAATATATATATAATATACTTGGTACTTTTATAATAAAATTAAATGAACCTCTTCAATTAGTTGTTAATAATTTTATTCTATGCACGAGTGTTTCCATGACAATATTATTGAAAATTAGTATTAATTTATATGAAACTTGTATTTGCGCACTTAAAGAGACCTCGCAGCTTGAGCTCGTAGTCTTATGATTTACAAGTACGGAAAAAGTTGGGAAAAAGGACGGTTAGGAAAATACATTGGAAAAGAATTCATTTTCGAGAATAAAAAAAACAAAAGTGGTCGAATCTTCGGATAACGCTTTAAAGTCGAAAATTTATGGAGCAAGGGGAGAGAATACTAAAGCCGAGGAAAAAAAAAAGTTCGCCTCTCAGCTCCCGGATATCCCCTTAATAAAGAGTTAAACTCAAGTTAAAGCGCTGATCTACCAGTCACTACTAGGCTTTCCCTACACCTGCAATCGTCATACCTGCGAATGACTGCGAACATCCCTACCTGTCATCCCCTCCATTATCACCGATTATCCACCGAGCGTCGCTATAAAAATCATATTCCCTTAACAATTTCGTTAGCCTGCCCCGCCCTCCCTTCTCCTCCTCACCTTAAGCCCATTACGGGGCTTTGAAATCGGATGAGCCGCGACTTTTACGTAACTCGCATGTCCGAGGGACGCTTTTCTCGCCCGAGAAGCCTCCGATAAGCGAGAGGGTCTCTGTACTTGTGACCTCCTCGTCGGGATCGAATCCATTTGCGAGTGCGTGTATTAATTAAATTCAGAGTCTACCAGGAATGCCATACGACTCGTTAGATATACGCGGCAAAGTGTTGCAATTGAGTTTCCCTCGTAGAGAATTAAATTCGGGGGCTGATTAACGGGGCGAGGAGGAACTTTCGTTCGATAATGCAGTTATAAGTGAAGAGTGGAAGAGGGACGAATAATAAAGAGTGCTGCTCTAGAGTTTCTCATTTGGCTTGAGAATGGAAGGATGGGTGCCGATTCTGCCTCGTCATGGGCGTTATAAATAGGCCCGGCCAAACTGAAAGTAATACCCAATTTTTCCGACTATGTAAACAATATAACAATGAGGGAATAAAGATTTTCCCCTTTGTTATCCTTTGAGGCGCTCTTTTGTTTCTAAAGTCATTAATAGCAACAATAGCCTGTGCGAAACCAACTCAAAGACTCCTCGAGATATACACAATCCAACATATATATACATGAACTATAATGAGAAATGATGAATATTAGAGAGAGAGAGAGAGTGATTATTACAGTTTTACATGTTTTTTAAGATGATTATTAAGCAGGCGTTGGGGGCATAATTCAATTGCTCGAGTAAATCATTGGCATTTGGCACTGTTAAAGGTCGCCAGCCATCCTATTTTGTATATTGTGCCCTGTGTGTGACATATGAGAGTTTTCGCCGAGCCAATTACGAAGACAATTGTTGGCCTCACGGAGGAGGAAATAAGTTGGTAAGGCGATGATGCTTTGCTTACTGCACTTTAATCTCTTAGCGTGGCTGGAATCTGAAGGGGAGGAGGTTGATAGGTCGTAAAGCGTGTAAGCAACAGCCATTTAAAGTAAGTGAAATTGCAGTGAAGTTGTTGGCTTAAGTATAATAATGTTAAGAGCTATGCGATACAATCATTAACGGGGTACGAATGCATTTAAATGCACGAGAGAATTAAATTTGATCAGAATTAAATCCCGATTCAGAATAAATGATTACGTTTAAGATTGTCGGGTTACGAGGAAGCTTGATTGAGTAGCTTATCTTCGATATTTAATTCTGAATAAATTTCTTCTTCATCGATTCTTAATAAATGAATACGGCTTGCGAAGAAAATCCTCGGCCATAATGTACATTGAGGTAAAAACAGTTGGTACAACTGTTTCCTACGGGTCATAGGCTTCTAAGCAGGGAATTACGAAGCGACGAAGAAACTCATCTTTGAGCGTCTGAGAAAATTCAAAGGCCAATTTATGGCAACTAATGCAACCAAGTAAGATTCGTTCTTCGAATTTAGCCTCCCTAGCACTGAAATTATCATCGAAGCTATTAACGCGATTGAATATGGCCATTAACGGGATACGACCTCGTCCCAAATAAACTAGCCTCATTGACAATGGACAGTGATTTTTGTTACTCGAGGGATAACAATGAGGCGCAATAGGAGTAAGCACTTGCACTCGCAATTCGCCGATCTTCTCCCGAAATTACGCGACAAATCTTAACCCCAATAACTAAGAGCTCCTTAATAAGTATATACATGGTTTTAACGAAATATACTTGATGCATTGGGCATTGAGAATGTTGGCTCTTGCGCAGTCCATTAAAAGAATTCATCGATAAATCTTGCCGAGCGCGTCAACGTAGCCTCCTGAAAATTTTTTCGAGGTTTTACGATGCGGCTGCGCGTTAAGCCAGCCAAGAGTTCACCAACGGCATATTTCATAGGGCGCAATGTCTAGTATTAATATAGGGAGCCGCAGATCAATAAGCAACTCTATTGGGAAGATACAGTGAAAAACAATCAATAACGGCCGGCCGGGGGGGCGTAAAAACTTGGCCAAAGTCGATGGGAAGAGAGATGGAAGGGGAAAAAAGAGGCGAGCCCGGCATCCCATAAAACATCGCGGGGGCGCGTGCAAACAACAAAAGGAGATGGCCATAATTCAAATTGACGTTCGCATCGCGCTACTGTCGCAGCTCCAGGTGAATTCACCAAGAGGGCCAATTTCCATTTGCCCCGCTGCGAGAGAGAAAAGTAGCCGATGGAGATCTTACGAGATCTCCATTAAACTTCCCCGATGAATTCCCAAAGTTTTGCGCAACGAGGATGAAGTTTGGTTGCTGCCTCCTAGTATTAAGGCCGCGTAGCTTACTTAAAAATTCCATTTCGAGGCGAGCGAGACTCTGCCTCTGCTCCACCAAGTGCGTTGCTTTTCATTGATTATGACCGAGGGATTTGCAGCCCAACAATATTCTCACTTTTGTTGTTATTAATCCCTTTTAATCTATATCTGGAAATTAGTGGCAGCTCTCTTCTTTTATTAGCCTCTCTCGCGGTTATCGAGGCCTTTGTTTGCGCTGTTTTTTTTTTTCTTCATTTAATTCTCTCGGCACGCACTCTTCCCCTTTAGTCTCCTTTTTGTGTCTTTTTGGCCTTTGGGGCTTCTTTCAAATTAGTTTATTTAGGGCCGATAATTAAGAATGAGTTGTAAGATTATCAGTAGAAATGGTCAAATTCTGATGAGAAAATGTATTTACCTACTCTCTTATATCGTCCCTTACAGTACTAAGAAATAATGCCAAAGAGGCATATTTCATTGATTACATTACAAAGATAAATCGATAAGAGTACATAATTAGCACATACTTGCTGCAATAATAGATTAATTGACATTGAATGTAACAAGTTTTATAAATACGCTCGGATTTAAATCTCAAAATCCTATAGTTTAATCACTCTTCTAAATATATATATATTTATTGAAATTATTTTCATAAATTTATTGCCCACGTATTTTTAAGCATTGTATCGAGTTTTTAAAGTCGCATAATGTTCTACAAAACCAAGATTTAACGTGTCATTTAATACTTTGTTTATCCATGTACCTTAATCGTGCTGTGCTTAAGTTATTAAAAATTTCAGAAATACATTTTACAGTTATGTATTAGATGAAAATGACTGTGGTAGTATAAATATTTCTTACCTATATAATGTAGGAGTGGGTAGAGTGTATGAAAAAGAAAAAAAATTGCAAATAACCATACGAATAGGCATTTGCAATTTATTTAATGGAAAATCGAAAGCTTTTGAATTTGATTCCCGGTTGAATGAGTCTATTTCTTTCCCCAACTCTTCCTCATTTTCACGCGTAATAATAATAATAATGAATTAATATTCCCTCTCAATTTATTATAATGCGTACTTTGTGCTTAAATACATTTTCTGCGTGTGAAACGAAATAGTCTATTTTATTAATGAATTACACTCACATTACTGCAGTACTAATTTAATTGTGGGTGCTATAATAATGAAGCAATTGGCTTTGCTTAAGTGAGCAATACTTATTTTAGATAAGTGTACGTTACCTAAACCACTAAGAATGCACAAAATTGCTTTGCGAATAATTCATTCGAAGTAAAAAATTTAAAGCCCGACAGGTTGTACTAATTTTTTTTTTTACATCTTTTTGCAAAAGCATTCGGTAAAAAGAGTGTTTCCTTAAGCGACAAGGATGCTAATGAGAAGTTTATCGGTCTATTTTCTTTCTTGGCCATTAATAGCCATAATTAGCCATTCTTTCCTTGTGTATACCACAATAAACAAATTTTCACTTTGACATAATTATTGCAATAAAAGTGGGAATGGCCAAATTATATTTAACTCGGCTGTAAATACCACATTCTTCAAAATGACTAGGCACACTTTGAAGAGGAAAAAAGTAATTCTCCGTGCAAAAAATTTCCTCGATAATTGCATTTATTTAAGATACCGTTAAATATTCGTTTTACGTATAGAATTTATTAGCAATCCTTTCTGACTGGAGACAATGTATGCAATTATCAATAATTAACTGCGCTTGTGGAGAGGCTAACATTTTCCTTCAATTCACAGCGTGAAAAGCGTAATTAATATAATTTTCCAACTTATGAATGCTTAAATAAATTTATAGAGAATAAAGAAAAGTTTTGATAGTGATGAGATGCCATTACACATCGAATAAAGAAAGTTGTGAAAAGCTATCATTTTTAAACCACGTCATAAACAGTCATAAATCACTGCTCTCTTCGCTACAGTTAATTTCCAACATTATTAATATGTTCGATAAAGTTATAATGAATTAAACGGGATATATTTAAATAATTATATGCGACAAACTGCGTGTCTCTTCTCTTATGACGTCGCTTTCGCTACTCAAAATTATAACTTAAATATTAAAATATTTCATACAACATATATATATATATATATATGTGTGTGTGTGTTACACCGTCGATAAAATAACAAAGATACGTAAATTCAAGAATCGCATAAAAAAAATATTATAAACTTTTTTGTATGGCTGACTTTTTAAAAAAATCTTCACAGAGCCTTTTTCATACGTTTGCAACGTCTAAATTAATTGTTACCACATTTGTTATTTATTATGATAAATGATTACACCTTACTCTGCATGCAAAGAAAAAGTGCAACAAAACAATTAAAAATATAACCAAGTGGCATTGTTTATTTAAAATAAGCTTACTTTAAATGTGCCAATATCGATCAAATATTATCCAGACATTCATATGCTTATTCCATTATATACGTAATGCATAATAATTTCATAATTGTTAATCGTAACGTAATCTATGTTTTTAGAAAGTGGAAACATCTTTGTGCATTGTAAAGATGAATGTATAGAATCGCTGTGATCATCCACCGATTCCGACTGTAAATTTAATTCTAAAAATGGAAACGTACTACTGCCATTTTTGTCTAAATCATTCGTCGGCGACTAGTCGCGAAATTAGTTTTACACCAATGAGAATATACCTTTTCAAGTACACATTTCCCAACAAATTAAATGCATCGTCAAATCGAGCAAATCCCACTCACGATCATCCCAAAGAATACAAATTATAAAACTTCTCGGGCCACCGTAAATTTATAAACAATAACTTGCCCGAGATTTTTATACGCTGCAGGAGCAGATTTGCTCAAGTTGTGAGCGCCGCTGCCAACCTAACAGCCTGTAAACTCGAGAAATTTCAGGTCACCCGAGCGCCAGAGGCACGAAAACCTCCCGCGAACCTCTCCTCTGAGGCACACCCAACCTACCCAAGCAAATAAAATGCTTAATGCAAGACATCCGCCAACTGTTTCAGACACATTTCTGCAGTCGGAGCTACCGAACGACCAAATCTTCCTGGCGACGTTCCGCGTGACGCAGGGCGACGCCTTCAGCCCCGAGCTCGCCGACCCCAGTACCGACGCCTTCCGCCAGAGGTCGCGAAGCTACCGGGATCGCATCAACCTGGCCTTCCGTCGCAGTCCCCTGCAGATGCCCTTCGTCGCCGCGGAGATCCTCGCCCTCGACGGGTACGTCTCCTCACTCATTCACCTTAATCACACTCCTCACTCACCGGCATCGCATTGCCGAAGCAAAAAAACAACACAAGTCCAAGGCTTTTCCAACTTTACGCGGATTATTAGCGGCTCAAGGGCTAGATTGTCCCTCGTTATATAAAATTTTATTCCAGTTGATTGGATTGCAGGTGCCGCCTCGTGTAACTCGGCCGAGCCTAATGACCCAAAGATGTTTTCTATTTTTGCGGACTTTTGCCGCCGGATTACTTGGCTCTAAACTGCCGACTTTCCTTCCACTTCGTGCCATTGGCGCAAAAGATTTTCCGACCTGGTACCTCAGACCGGAAAGTACTGCATAATTTCTGCCACGCCGTTCAGCCATCGTTAAAATAAACATTATGCAAAACTCGCCTTTCATTTTATACGCGGATTTGCGAGTTAACGATATTGAAAATACATTCGACAATTAACAGCATTTATCGGTCTTTTTTTTCTCTTCTTCAATTTTTACGAGCTTCGCTGCTAATTTTCATCATGGTAATTCGCTGTCGTAGGCGTGTAAACGCACGGCGTTTCTCTCTCCAATTATAATTCATAAATTGTTAAAAGGTTTCGATTAGTGTACAAGTGCCAAAGTCAGTTTGAACTTGGAACTAACAAGAGAGAGAGAGAGAGAGAGCTCTTTGACAATCCACTGCTCAAACATCGACATTAACGAGAAAAACGTTTACATTAGCGCTCGCAAAGTAATTTGGCATTTATTTAAAAATCGCCTATAGCCCCCCCCCCCTCCGTACACCTGTGTACAATTACATAAGAAGTGTCTTAAGGAGGAACTTTTTCTTCGTCTAAATAGCGCGAGGTGGCTTCTATGTAAACAAGAGGCCATCCCGCCGATAATGAACAAGCGATTTCATTCCTCGGCACCACCTTGTCACTATATATATTTTTGTGTATTGTAAACAGCCCGAAGCGGTAAAAATCAATCGATTGCAAGCTGATCGCGACGGAATTGGCAAATAAAAATTTGATAAGAATTAAGTCGCGACGATTGTTCGTAAAATTTTCGACATTGTTCTCGTTCCGTTAAATGCAAGCGCGCATCTGCGTACGCAGCGATATTTTCTGCGGAAAATGCGCGAGAGGTGATGACTTGGAACGTCAAGCTCGTGTGCATTGAAAGTGTTCAGTGAACCGTGCACGACTTCCCTTTCTTTCTTTTTTTTTTTGCAAATCTCGACGAGGCCGGAAGGCACCAGCTCCCTTTTAATCTGCAATAAGTGAACTTTATGCCTTGATTATATAAATTTCTTGCCTCCGTTTGTATAAATAAGGAAACTAATCGACATTATAATCTTCTAATCTTCTACTCCTTCCGTTGTGGCATCCTTTGGCCGAAGCATTTCTTTTTACACACACACACACACACACACTATATAACGCCTCGGCTATGAAACGCTTCGATGCGAATTGCAATTTGGCAATTCTGAGACACTTTCCTTTCAACTTCGGCTCAACGCGATGCTCTTCCCGTTTGATTTATTGCAATGCAACTAACAAACTGAGAGGATAGCTGATAATATTTTTCCTTGGGGCATGTGCCCTCTGAATAAGTAAAGAAATGTAAATAATTCTCGTGAATTGGATCTACGAGGCTTTCACAGATAAAATAAAATGATTTAAAATGGCCGACGCTACAATAAAAATAAAATCCATCAGCTTTTGAAAAATTGAAACCTTTAACATTTTTCTTGCATACTCAAATGATTATTAATATTCGATGCCTTAACAACGTATGAAATGTTACGAAAATTGCTAATACGATAAAAACAATAAATGGCCGATTAAATAGTCCTGGACGTTAATATATTATGACGAGAGGATTTTTGCTACATTAAAATGCTCGTCTATTTCACCAAAAAAATGCACAAGTCACTAATATCCGAGGCTTGGAAGCATAATAGAAGTACATTTCACAATCACTAATATTATTAATCACTATTGATTATGATTATTGACAATGTCGTTGTCGTTGTAGTAGTAGTAGTAGTAGTAGTAGTAGTTGTTGTTGTTGTTGTTCGAATAATTTATTATTGTCCAATCGAAGCTAATAATAGGCGTCCGATAAATAATCGTTAAAATCATCCCGAGCCCTTAGCGGCATAAAAAGAACGAGACTTGATTCTCATGCGCCGGTGCATTTTACTGCAGAATCGGAGAATCAGAGTGAGGATTATCGGCAAGAGCGAGGGATTTATTAAATGCTAACCTTTCCTCCCCTATTTCGTAAAAGTCGTGGCAGAAATTGTCGCGGCTGCTGTCGAAATTGAGGAGCAATCGGCCGCGGAATAATAATCGGCCATTGCCGGTAATTAGGCCGGAGGGAGTTGGTTGCTGATTGAACGGGAGACTCGTGGAGCACAAGCACTGCAATTAAATTGAAAACTCGAGATAAGGAGGCGAACGAGCTTCTCGAGCCTTAGTCTCCTTGCAAATAGTGCAAGGGGGATGAACTTTATAGGGGAGGCTCCCTTATGCTTTTTATTCGTTTATCTACCGATGCGACGATGTAACGTCGTTTCTCGGATTCGTCTTTTCAGCCGGGAGAGTGCAATAACGTTTACGGAAAATCCGTTTATTTTACCTGATGCTTTGATTTAATGCACACTTTATTAGGGAAAAAAAGAAAAAAAACTCGCCGAATTAAGGGAGTACGGTGGAGCTGTGGATTTGCAAAGTAATTATTATGGAAAAAGTATTCAAAGGCCATTGCATAAAAGTTGTTGCAGTTTAAAGAATGAAATTGTAAATCTAATTCATAGTCTGGCGATCGATTAACCTAAATAAATAAATTTCTATCGGAATTCATTATATCGCCGATTTATACAAACTTATTGTTTTATAATTCTCTTAAAATTTAATATTTGATATACTTTATGGGCATAATAAAGTACGATTGAAATATATATTTACTGGCTCGTGGGGAAAAAATCGTTATATTTTAGCAAACGGCCCCTATAAAACTTTATAAAATACAATTGAATACTTGATCTAATGTTTTCACGTTTGTGGCTGAAAATTTTATTTCCATTATCGTGCGCATACCTCATTACCATACTCACCATTGACCAATTAATTTGCTTATACTAATGCTATTGTTTATTTTTTATTCTTTTAATCAATTAAACAAGCATAAAGTCCCCGATTCGGAAGCAAATGACTATTCGAGGCCAAATTTTACGACGAATAATATGATTATATGCCAAGTAATAAATGTTTAATCGAAAAAAGGTGCGCCGTTGCTAATGCGTAAATAGAACATAAAATTTTTTTCCTGACATTTAGAGAGTGCATCATCAGCCTTGGAAAGTTAATGCGAGAAAATTACTCTGTTATAGTTCGTTGGTGTTTGAGGGAAGGAATTTGGGCAGAGAGAAACAATTTGGTAAACACTTTAAATACGAGGACATCATGGCCTCGTAAACGGGCCTTCTATCCTCTCATCCAAGCGACTAGTTTCAGTTCACTTGGGTCTTTTAAAACTTTGATCGCTTCAGATCGCATGATACACGATTGCCGATAAGCAGAAAGTGTCCGAGAGCACAAAAATGTCGTAATAAAGTAGTGAAAGGAATAAAAATTCTACGAAAACTCTCGGACGAAGGAGAGAACTGCGGCCCACGGGCGTAAAGCGCGGGATAAAAAATTTTCCATTTTAGCATTTCTTTATTGTCGACATGCTCGAATCGCGTATCATTTACCTTTATTATCACGGCACATGTAAAATGCGATATTATTTTCTCTCTCTCTCAGTAAATAGAACCCGTTAACTTCGCTACTGTTTTCCAATCTTTATCCTCTTGCGTTCGGATCCTCGCATTGATATCGCAAATATATATGATTAATTACTAATAAATATAAAAGTATCAATAAAACAAATGCATATTTATGTATAATGTTTGCTGGCTGTTATTGTAATTGAATTATTCCCATGAAAAATACTGCGCCACTGACGATTCATATTTATCCAATTATAATAATAATTTAGCCAATCACTCTCAATCTATTTAAAATTTCATGAAATAACTCCTTCTTTCGTGACGCATAAAAAGAGAGAGAAAAAAAACAAGCCCAAACATTAATCAATAAAACTCTCAAGTACGAGAATTTAATTAAAACAATTCTCTTTATTAATAAATTTCCATGTAAATTACAATATTATTACTAAATGCGATTATACCACTAAAGACGAAAAAGATGGCGTTCGATCCACTCCGTGAGCATGTATGTAAAAGGTATTAGATTTATCGATAATGAAAATTCAATGTCTCGGGCCGTATTATATATCTCTTATCTGAAAATCGCATGGATTATCAGACACACATTTACTTTGATAGATAATTCGCATTATCATTGAAGGATTCGTGCTGAATTTATTATCGTCACATATATGCTTTATTCTCCGCCCGGTAATTTCCTTTGCTGTATTACGTGGCTTTGGCAATAATGCTATTTGGCAACACGAAATAAATAATCTATACCAAATAGGGGAAAAAAGAAATTGTTGCGGGTGTATGTTTTTAAGATTATTAAGCATGCCTCAACCTCCGAGTGCATTTAAACATTTAAAGGAAAAAAGGAACACGCTCGCTAAATGCCAAAACACTTCCTTCGCGCCTCGCTTGCTCAACACCAAACTGTCGTTTAATTACAAAAAATTAATAACAGTCATACTAATGAATGACTGGGAATTTGTAAAATCCATTTATTTTTTGCTCGAAACAAGTGGCTGCGTATTTGATTTTAAACTTAATAAACTATAGAAAATAATTAGAGCATATAGCAATCCAACTGGCTGTTTTTACAACTTCCTTATGCTTAAAAGAGAGACAAAGTTCTTTCCAAACTGAAGCTGTTTTTACGCTTCAATTAAGGATTTTTTTTTTCCATCTCTTTCATCTAAGATGAGATAAGGTAAGCTTTGGTAAGCATCTCGTTTGATTTACACTAGTAGACTAGAAGGACCGTCATACATATTCACTAGCATTCAAGCATCGATAAACTTTTATTTACATCAATTATATATTATTTTTCCTTTAAATAGTCGGTGAAATTTACGTCAGTTGCTAAACTTTTGTTTACTAAATTAAATTACAGTTTTTTTTCTCTCTCTCTCTTTTTTTTTTTTTTTTAAGTAATCTTGAGATTTACTTTTCAATTTAAAAGAAGTTGAAAAATTTGTGTGTTCTTTCATTCGGTAAATCTTTATTCCTCGACAATGACTTATCGATAAAATCGCTAAAAATAATGCATTATAGGATATACATATACATATATACATGTGCATATATAAATATCAGTGTCAGTAGCTGAGTAACCTATTATTCTACAACTTATTTCGAAAATGAGAAACAGAATTGTTGTGTCTTATATAAAGTGAAGTAAAAATGACAAAAAAATATATATGCACAAATATTTTCCTATTTTCCATCAATCTCAACATCATTAATTCTAGATATTTGTTTAACTGTAATTATTCCCAAAAGCTTTTCCACCGAAATTGCCAGCCCAACTTGACGAGATTAAAGTCAACACAGAAACCATCGTGACAGAGTTTTGTTTTCCTTTCTCTCTGCGTTTTTTCTTAATCTCACGGCCCTTCCCGCAATCAAGCCGTGATTTTTCCACACCCAGCATTGATAATAATTTCACTTACATCGCGTAACAGCAGACTTTAAACTAGAGTCCGCCTCTCGCACAATCAAGAGAGATTAATTAACGCGTGTTTATCCAAGGAGCAGACGGGCGATTTCTCGCAACCTCGTTCCCTTCTCTAATGAATTAAAATCCTCGCGCAGTCGGTTAAGCTCGGGAGCGCGAGCATCGTAACTAGGACGAGTCGGTGCCGAGAGCAGCATCTCCTCGAGTCCTCAAGTCCTCGCTATTTCACGCGGAGGTGTAAATTTGCCGAAGCCACGTCTCATGCGAAACGATAATTTGCCAACAGAGTGGAGGGTGAGGACCTCATGGTGCACTTTGACGTGCGCTTCGACGCACGCTACGGGATCATCGAGACCGAGTCCGTCCTCTCGGTGCTGACGAGGGAGCTCCTACCCGGAGCCTCGCGCTTCTTCGCCAACCTGACGATCGACCCGGGCAGCCTCGAGGTCCAGGAGAGCGCGAGCGCCACCAGCAATCTCGCCCTCGCGACCAACGCCTCTCTTCCCGAGGAGGTCACCCCGACCACCGTAGCCCCAAGGCCACCCAGGAGATGCAGTCCCATCGAGTTCTCGTACTGCAAGCATCTGCCCTACAACCTCACTGCCTACCCTAATCTCCTCGGGCACGCTAGCCTCCAGGAGGTCAACGACGACATTATCGCCTTCAGGTGAGCTCACCCCTCTCTCTTGGCTCTTTGCACGGTAGCACGGACACTGGGATTTATGAGTGTTTGGCAGCATTCGGGTGGAATTGGTGGGCTCTTCGTTGTGATTGGGGGTGAGATGGAAAAAAATATGCCGGCCTCGGTATAGTTGAATTTAGTTTGGGTGGCTGCCGTCGAGAGCGTTGGACATCCCGGGCGCTCGGATTACAATTTAAAATAACTGATTGAGCAGCTCTCGAGGGCAGCGATTACCGATTATGAAATGAAGCTGGCGAGGCCTTTGCAAATATAAAAATTAATTACTAATAACGGTGGGCATTTTTTTTTTATGGGCAGGTTAAGCGCTCGGGCGCAACTGCAATTTCAATTATTGATTTAATTATTAAGCCCGAATAATATTGGACTCGTAATGTAGTAATAAACGAACGAAGCCAATCAATTGTTTATTCATTTTTTGCGATTGATTTAAATGGCATTTACTTACAAATTGTAATCAAAGCGCGCTGTATTAAATTCGGTTGAAAAGCAAATTTTTCTCTCTCTCTCCCGTTTAATCAATAAAAGCCTGCTTTTCAGCCTGATTTCGAGAAACTGATTTGAACGCAACGCATTTCAACGTAATCGTAAATACAAAAGTTTCCAACGGTCAAATTGCATCTAATGACAAGTTCAAAAGCCTCAAGACGCTTTTGCCATTCGTGATTGCCATTAGAAACTAATTAACCAAAGGGTAAAATAATCCTAATATAGGTTCTGCTATTAACTTTAGACTCTAAACAGAAATTAACGATTAATTCTCCCTTAAAGACTGAGAAATTGATTATTAAATGTAAATTAAATAGGCAGGGCTTCAAGATCAAGTCTCGATGTACTTGGGATGAATTTTCGAAAATCGCCAGCTCCTGTTGGTCAACTGACGTGTTGTAATTTTCTAGCCGAGACACGAGCTCTATATGATTTCTCCTTAATATTCAATTTACTCCCCGTAATTTGCTATTTATTTTCCGTTGAAATTCATACGATATATATATACACATATATATAGCTTCCCCGTAGTAATCAGAATATAAGTGTTTCCACGTTGGAAAAGTTCCGCAATCTTTAATTTCTAAGGCAACAATATCCGGAGCCACTTGCCTCGGCCTGTATGATCGATACCCTGCAATTAGCGCGTAATTCCAAACGAACAAAATCAACAACTCGGCGGACACTCGGATAGAAGGCTTCTCGTGCCTTGAGACGAGCACCAGTCTCGTCGTTGCCCATAATTTCTCGTGAAAGGCTTCGTGCGCAAGCATCCGCGCCCAAGGACGAGGCATCGTCTGACACGCGTACGGAAGACTTGAGCCAAGGCTCAAAGCCAAAAATGCCTCCGAGAAATCCCAAGCAGGAAGTTCTCGGGCTCGTCGGGGCGCGCGTCTCCGGTTGCCGGGACCCAGGCTCA
>JAPYYT010002854.1:0-20979 GCA_030522565.1 Ceratosolen corneri | reverse complement strand
CCGTTATACCGTTTCTTGTTTTATTATTTATATACATCACTGCGTGCATTTTCAATCGTTTTTATAAATTCAATAAATCTTTGCTTATTTTCACGTTACTCGGATTACACAAATTTCTTTCTTATTTATCTCCCTGCTATCTCACCCCTTCCACTATCTGAAATTTCACAGTCGGGGTTATGCCCGAGCAGTTATGATAAGCAATTAAAAGAGGGCAAAAATTAACTAAAACAGAAAGAATCCTTTTTTACATCACAGTGGACTAGAGAAAGATAATGTCTCATGATACGTAAATGATAAAGGCTTTGAACAGATCAACGTTTCTTTTTTAAACTGGTTTCCTGTTTCATGTGGAAAAATTTACAGATTGATGACTGGCAGCGCACTAAAGTAACAAATGGTGAAATCCTTTTTATCTTTCTTTCACCCAGCTCTCTCCTATTTTCGTGTTTTCATTGTACTATTATATTCGACGCGATGAAGATTCCAAATGGTTTTGTTCCCTCTAGATTATTGGAATCAGTCACTATTCTACTTTGGATGGAAACTGCTGACTATGATAGAAGAATAATTTGCATGTCAGTCAAGGTCTTTTATATGCTTCTTTAGAATTATCATTTGTTCTTACTTTCACTGTATACTCTTATACTTGAATTTATTGTATATTGGAAATAATAAGGATAATTTGTTGTTCATTTGTACGTCGGATGTTCATGGATAATTGAAAATTCACTTTCTAAATGAATACAGTTTTCTTAATTATAAAGAAATAATTAAAAGTATAATTAGTTTCTAATCGTATTTCCATGATTATTCATACAAGCAACGCTATTATATACAAATTTAATATTATAAGTTATTTTGATGAATTATAAAAATATTAACACGTTATTATCAGTCATTAATTATAATTTTATATGTAAAGTAAATGTTTGATTATAATTTTATATATAATATAAATATATGATTATCATTCATCTAATTTTCTTGCATTATTTAATGAAATATTTGTAAATATTCTGTTGATGTAATACTAATTGATGTAATACTCTCGTGGGCTCAGCATTACCTGTTCCGAAGACTTACTGATAGGGAATTCACTTGCTTGACTGTATGCACTCCCTGATGTTAAGGAGTGGGGATATAATAGGACTGATGGTATTAGTAGGATTAATTGAATCGTTAAACGCGTGTGTGTGCTGTTTCTAATTATTTAATAATAAATGTTCTACTGCTGTTGTACAGAAGATAGTATACTTATTGTGCATTGTGACGTGAGTGTGTGATTGCGTGTTAATGAATATGGCCGTGACGCTTGAACGGAGATTCAATGGTGTTCAAAAATTTGCCGTGCGGCTTGTCGACCCAGTCGAAACTAATGCACTAATCGAAACTAATATTGTTCTCCGTCTTCCTAGCAATGAACGTCTAGTCTCTAGTCACTAGCACTCTTTTTGTTCTCTACATTTGTACCGCACATTTATTTTTAAACACCGATGGTCAAATTGCACGGCGAAGGCGTAACGTTTGATTTATTATACGTATTTCCGGCCGCAATCAGTAATCTCGTTGATGATCTTAATTGTCCATTGTACCGGGTAATAAAATAAGCCTCGTGATCGGCCGTGTCAAAGTGGTGGCGGCAGGTTTTGATGTCACTACTCCCGTATCTCCAACCTTTCAGGGCTGTAAAGTTATTACTCTCGCGAGAGGCGAATTGCTATCGTGGAAACCGTTCGTCAGTAATAAGGACCAATGTGCGTATCTTTAGCTCGTTTTTCGGATGATGCCATTGCAGACAATGATCTTACCATTGCGTTCAGAAGTTCTTACATGCGTTGTTGTATTAATTGCCAGCGAGAAAACCGTGAACTCTTTATCGCCAGTAAAAATGGTTCGGGCATAATGAAACTTGGACCAGTTTTTTCAAAAGTATTGCATTCGTTATTGTATTAGTTTCTTGCCGGATGACCACTTACTGTCTTGAGTGGGCGTGAGTTTATATATTCTTCAGTGTGAGCAACCCACGGTGTTGCTTCTTTCATCGTGAGTCTCATCTTTCCATTGTTGCGTCTACCTGGCGCTTACGCCGTTAGGGAGTAGTGGACCCCCTTCCTTATCTTGTTGCTAGCAAGGTCCCTGTCGTCTGCTTGATCTACTTTCTGCTGAAGGTTTGGTATTGTCAAATACAGTGTGACAAACTTGCCTCACATCAGATGTAGGGTTTTGGCAGGGCCCCCACCTTATTCCATGATTTGCCACTCTTATGGCTCACAGCAGGTAGATTAAATTCTCTTGGTTTTTACTTCCTCCAATCCTTCTTGGGTAATTGAGTGGCTGATTGAAGGAACCTTTATTTTAAACATTAAACAACTTGAAGCATAAAGCAATTATTTTCCATAATTTATTTAAATTCCAATATTAATTAATAACACTTTAGTGGATGTTTTTTGTGTAACTCAGCTTTCTTGAAAATCTTAATTGTATGATTTATAAAAATACAACATTCAAATATATTATATATATCAAGTACATTATATACATCTTGTTAGTCTTCCTTTTGAGGTTATGTTTCTTGAAAATTCAAAGTACCTTCGCAGTGTATCTATTTTTCAAATGTCACTGAGTCAGTATATACCGTCCGCGATGCCGGGTGCTTTTCATTATATTGCAGCCTTCTTTTCGATGTTGATGAATATCTGTATTTCTCATCTTCGACGAATTGGTGCAGGTTTCGTACTACTACAGTTGGTGTAACAACCCCTCACTTCTGGTTTCACCTTCCCCAATGATCACATCTCCATGTACCATTGTATGATGTCGGGCTTGACACTTCTTGCACTTATTGAGTTGCCTGCATGTCTTCAGGGTGTTATGGCCTAGACAGTTAAAATGTAAGTGGTGCTTTGATACTCTTTTAGGTGTTCAGTAAACATTTATTTTATAACAATTAATAAAACAAATCCGAAAACATCACAGAAATAAAATTTATAATTATAGGAAAAAATTAAAATTATTTAAAGTTATATAATATACAAAATTAAAAAAAATTTTTTTTAAATGATTAAGAGTTTTAGAATTTTTAAATATAAATAAAATTTCAGAATTTACTACTGATATTTATTTTTATTTTATGTATATTTTTAAATAAAGTGAACAATCGTAAGTACTATTTTTATGTCAATAATTCTTATTTATATTTCAATTAAACTAGCTAAAATTACACACGAAATAACTCTACTTCATTAAAATACAAAAATTAATTTTTTATAAATTTTATTAAAATATTTAATTCTTTTGTTACTATTTCCACCTATTATAATACATTTTTTTCTACATATACATTATCTATATTTTAAAATTATACTTTAAATAAAGATAGTAATATACATTGTATTTACTAATTAATTACAAAAATTATAAATATATTAAAAATAATATAAAGTACCAGAACAATATATTTTATTTTTGTATTCAAAATATTCAAATTAATGGAAATTTTAAACTTACTATTTATTTATAACTGCGTCTAATCATTAAAATATTTTTCTTTATATAGTTTTATTAAATGGAAATTTATTATAATAAATAATAAATTCTATTTTGTTTTTCTTTTTAATTTAATTTTTATATGTAATTCTCGATTGTAGAAATATAAACTGCTTTAGAACACGTAACGCAATAGAAGATATTAACGAAGTAGTAGATAATAAATTATTATAAAAATAAATATGAACACTGTGTATATATTTGAAATTGATATACAATATATTCTTATCCATATGAATTTAATTTAATTTGTAAATTTGAGTCACCTTATAACACTTGATAAATGTTAAATAATGACGTATAATAATAATTATTAAAATTTAATAGAATATTGTCATATAGTTATATTTGAATTAATAAATAATTTCATATCTCTAATTATATTTTATTGTTTATAAGAAATATCGTTAATCATTCTCTATAATTAATATTTTCAATTCTAATATTATATCTACAGCAGATAAAATCTTGTAATCATAAAAATTAATTTATCGCAGGTAAAATCAAACGTTTATATACACCAACTATTTTCAATGAGTCAAAAGTAATAGGAGTAAAGAGAAAGAAAACAGGTTTCAGAGAAAATGAAAGAACTCTCATAAATGTCACGTGTGTGTCTTTTTAACTACATACGGCCCATCGCATAGGATGAGAACTATTCTGACAATATATCAGCTAAACAAACAGTGAATGTTTACTCATTTATATAAAATTATTTTATTTTTTTTAGTTTTCGTCCATTCTTATATTTTTATAAACCTTAAATCAGTGTAAAATTGTTTATCTTCGACATTTTTGTTCATTATGTAAAATGTTCATTTAATAATTTTCTAGGACTCAAGCTTTTATAGAAGTTTTTTTTATATAATATACTAATAAACTTTTATAAAAGTTTATAGAAGTTAAGAAAATTACTATGAATAATTATATTAATTATATATTATATTAATTATATATTATATTAATTATATATTATATTAATTATATATATTAATATATATTATATATATATATAATCATAAATAATATATAAATATATATGAGATATTTTTTATATAATTTCTCTATAATTTATTATTTTTCTCATTATATATTATAATATTTGTTACAAACATATTTAATATTTTTTAATATAAGTCTTTTTAATAATAAATTTTTAATAATATTTTTAATCAAAGTCAAATACATATCTGTAAAATTGTATTTGTGATTGAATGTGTATTATATTAAAAGAATTGATATATTAAAAAGTCTACTATAAAAGAGAGACTGATAAAAAATAAAAAAATTTTAAATAATAAATTCATTAATATTAATGATTATAATTGCAATTATTATCCAACTCAACTATTTTACTTATATATACATTGTATATATAAATATAAATACATTATAATAACTATAATTATAACATTATAGCTATGTATATTATTCATTAAAATAAGTGATAAAAATAATATACACATTAGTAAATTTAATATCTATTTAAAGACAATTTTCAAATTGATATATGAATTTCCTTGTAAAATACGCTAAACTATTTAAAAAACTATATCATGAAATGACGAAAAATTTGAATATACTATATACCATATTTATCAGATATGATAAAATGGTTTATGTTGTAAAATTCATTTACGTAAACAAATAATATACAGAATTATAAACGACAGGATTTAAAAAATAAAAAATATATAGATTTATAACTCTGCTTGTCTTACTAAAATTGTTTTATTTAATTAATAATCAAATAGATAAGAAATATATAGATTATATACAGAAGAATAAAAAAAATTCATATAGGATGATCTTTCTAAAACAAATATTCAAATGATGTACCACCATATATATTTCTTTACAATAAATTGTAAAATTAATAGATGATAATAGGTAGTATCTCATTAGAATAAAATCAAAGTCAACCATTTTTCAACAAAATACATCTACAATTTATAATAACTATATAATATAATAATATATTAGTATTCAGAAATCCGTATAATAAACCAATGGTCGTACTGTCGCCGTGTAATTTGATCATCGGTGTTTACGAATATAAAAGTGCGGTACAAATGCAGAGAACAAAAGAACGTGTAGATTCGAAGACTAGAAGTTTATTACTAGAACGATCGAGAACAATATTCAAGTGAAGTGTATAGTGCACGTGGTCGTGCCTAAAAGAAATTATGAAAGTGAAGTTTTTTATATCGTACGTGACTGAAATTCGAACCAACAGATTACAAGACAATATTCGTAGTGTTAAGCAAAATGGCTAAGGACAATAAGTGTCTTGGGATCGACGCGTTCTGACATTACCTGAGTCAAGGGTCAAGCAGAAGCAAAGGAAAGTGCATATACGGTTGCAATTGTTGCCACATGGTCCGGGCTAGATAAAGTAAAACGACTTTTTATTTTCCCCCGCTCTGCCTACGTAGTGGACTCGACTGTAGTGTGACCACATGCGAGAAAAGATCCGCCCAACAGTAAAAAACAATAAGAACAGAAAACTCAATGCCCCAATGACAATTAGTGTAACAAATTGCTAATCACAGACAATACGAAAAATCAAGCGAATAAGTTTCGACGGGGCGGCGAAATGTCGCAATGCGAGCTGTGAGTGCAAAGTGACGCTCTAAGTGGCGTCAGTGTCGTTTTGGCGTTGTTCGATTAATGTAGAATCTTTTCGCGTACTTCCAAGGGGGAATCCAGGCAGTCTCCGCAACAAGGCAACGAAGATTGGTAATAAAAAATATAAAACGCCGGCGTGAATGGGTTCGAAGTAGACACATTCCCTACTACTGAAGTGAGGCAAGTTTATCAACACTAGGTTAATAGTATCAGCCATTCAGCAACAACGTCGGTAAAGGGAACTGCCGAGGCCTTGTCAGCAACATACGAAGAGGGAAGCTACCCTCTTCCGCGCATCCGCCCCGGGTCAACAAACTGCTGTAATCCGCTCGCAGGGCGCAAGGTCTGGGACCTTCTTGGGACTACTCGCGCAGTACGTAAAAGAGAAAAATAACGCAGGGTCAACTTACAATTGAAATTTGCATCGTAATAGAGGTTTATTACATCTATCTTAGTTTAAAAGGGACTAAACCGCACGGTGGATTTTCGAATACCATTGAATCTCCGTTCTCGCGTCAAGACCGTTATCGATTACCATTCACGGATCAACCGCTAGTTCTACACAATTACACACATACACAACCGCACACTAATAATTATATCAACCACTGTATACAACAATAGAGAATTTATCATTAAATAATTAGTAGCTAGCACACACACATGTTTAACGATTTAATCAATCCTACCAGCAACATCATATATATAAGTCCTATTATATCCACGCTCTTTAACATCAGGGAGTGCATACAGTCAAGCAGGTAAAATCGCTACCAGTAGGCTGTCGATTCAGGTAAGCTGAGCCCACGAGAGCGAGGTAGAGGATACCTCAGCAATTAGTAATTAAATTATACCAATTGAAAAATTATTTGAAATATATTTTAAAATTTCATTCTTTTAAAAATTAAATATTGTAAACTCTTATAAAGTTATGTTATATATAAGGAATGTATGTATTTTGAGTATTTTGTAAGGTGTGTATATATATGTATTATTTAATTATTAATATTTAAAAAATAAATTTTTGGATTAAATATTTTTCTTGATTACTTAACGAACACTCTAATAAAAAGTATATTTAAAAAATATAATATAAAAATAAAATATAATAGTTGTACTATAAATATTTTAAATATTATCAAATCGTGTTATTATAAAAAAATTTATTAAATATTAATAGAATTCATAATATTTAAAAAAAAAACATTCTTTTATTGCAATACTACATTGATTAAATATTATTTAATAAGTTTTGGGTACTTTTACTTTATCTCCAATAAATGACAAACTTATTTAAAAGCCACAGCAATATATTTCGAAGAAGAATTTTAAATTTAAATATATGCTTATCATTTCATTAAACATATATTATTGTCTGGCAAATTATCAAATGGAATATAAATTAAATTGATTTGTAGAAATATTGTATAATTTACAACATTATACATATACGTCAAATAGTACATAAAAAGTAACAGAAAGAAACATAAAATTGATCGAAAGATAATTGTTACAAAAATTTAAAAAAAAATTGAAAATTCATTGGTCTGTTTTTGTTGACTGTAAATCAGTGTGATCGTGAGGTAATAAAATAAAGGTAAATTATATATGTGCCTTCCACACGCCTACTCACATACATGTCAATAGACATAAACACATGAAAGGAATTAGAGGAATCGGAATAGGAATTAGCAGAAATATTATTAATTAGTAAATAGGACAATAGCATAAAGTTTTTAGCCTACTTTCTAAATAAGAAAAGCATCCAGAATTCCCATAAGGGATTTATAAAAGTAATGTTCTGTTGAATAACCATCCATGGCAATTACCTTGATATATACCTGCATAGTCATTCTTATCTCCGATTTTGATTGATTGAGCAATTGATCGTAATTTATGAGCACAAATGACCGATTTGATTGAGCAATTCATCGTAATTTATGGTGCTTACAGATAATTTTGATACTTCATTTAACTAGCTTTCTGTATTTTGACGTTTTAAATATCATTGAATTTGTTATCATTGTTGTAATTTCAGGTTTATATTCACTTCTGTGTTAAATTCATTTAGTATATTGTTAACCTAAAGAAGGAAAATGCTTATATATGTTTACGTAATAATTCAGTCGTTTAAAAAAATTCATCTATTTTTACTTCCTATTTGATTAATTAAAAACTTAGATTTTGTTTTAAGTAAATTAGCATTTTTTAAAAGCATTTTTTATTGCATTAAAATAATTAAATAAGTATAATAACAAATTGTGTTAATACTCGAAGTAAAATATATATTCATATTAATTATTATTAATTATCATTATTAATTATTACCGAAATAATATATCAACTTCCACATACATTTAAAGTTAAATATAATAATGTAAATAATTATGCATTTTACTATATTTTTCTGTTATACAATAATGTAAGTATTGTTATTTATTAGCGATTATTAAAATGAATATAGAAATTTTATATTTTGTAAATAAAGAAATATCTTCAAATAATAAACAATTAATTACAAAAATATAAAATTACATGTTTATAAATAATTTATTCGTTTAAAAATGAAGCAACTTATTAAAAATAAGAAAATATAAAATAAAAGAAGAAATATTATAATTAGTATAAAATTAAATTATATTAAATTAAATTTTGTATAATAATACAATTTGTCGATAAATTCAATCAGAAAATTTGTGAAAATGACTTTATATTTAGACAAAAACAAATAATTATTATATACAAATAAAATGGAAACATATATTTATTTAATTTAATAAGTTTAAATAAATATAAACTAATTATTGTTTTTACAAAATTTAAGATTATTTATTTGATAAAAATTGTATTATAATAAAAGAAATTTGCTAAATTGAACGTATCAATAGTTAGGGGCTCATAATATATATTTTTTAAAACAAAATATTTTTATTTAATAATTAATAAAAATTCAATACTGAACATCATATCATATTTATTAACAAGAAAAGCTATAAATTATAAACGTAAACATAATTATAAATGCAAGAATCAGAATGATGTAGTTTTCGAGTCAATATAATATATCAACAATAAATATGTGTTGACTACTCTTTAAAAAATTTATTTCGTTCCCAATTAGTTGGTCTATTCTTGTTTATTCATATATGTGATTATCAAATACACGGATTCAAAACTATGCATAATAAATAACTTTATTTTGTATTCCAAAGATAGAAAACGTATTATAGTTTTAAAAATTATACAGTTAAAATGTAATATGCATAATACAGTTATATAGAATATATATAATATGATATAATACAGTTGAAACTACAGTATTTGTCCCAACTGTTGTCAAAGTTCAGATGACGTGTTAATTCACGGCACTTACATGCATAGAGTGATTAACTTCGAGCATAAGATCACTTCGAAAAAATATCATAAATCTGTCATTTATTATAAAATCAAAAGACAATACTGTATAGTACCTTTAAGCTTTGGCTCTCACAAGTTCATTCTACCACTCATTTTTAACAACTTTACTATTTTTTTCTTTCTTTGTAATCCATTCAACATCCCTTCAGTCAATGATGTATTAGGCAAGATAATTTTTATGAAAATAATATTACGTATCAATCATTAAAAAAGTTGAATTATTGAAATTTTTAAATTATTAATGTATTAATTTTTATAATAACTATATTCAACACATATAATAAAATTTATTGGTGATTGAACCCGATGCATAAAAAACTCCTTACGCTGTCAGAGCGAGAAGCAGATAGTGGAAAAGGGGGAGGGGCGAGCAACAGGTGTCGAAAAAAGTCTACGAAGTGTTAATGTAACAGTAATAGTGTTTATTGAAGCTAATATTAAAGATATTATTAAAATGATGTGGTGTTTAAGTTATCTTGAATGATTATTGTATTATCTTGATACTACTTTTAACTGAGATATCTTTAAGAGTTTGTTAAAAGAAAGAATTACTTTCCTGGTTCAAATAGTGTGATATACTTGGTGCGGCGGTCAATTGCAAGTTGAACGCAGCGCTTACTCAATGGTCACTCGTCAGTTAAGTGTGTGTGTTGCTGTTGGGGCAGTTACTTGTAATTTGAATGCCAATTGAGCTGATTGGCGTTGCGATGTAGTAGTAGTTGAAAGTTGTAACGACAGTCGGTTGTATGTCGAATGCCTCTTTCTTGTGGTATGTGATTGCGAACAGGAAATCGTGTGTAGATTCGCTAGGATTTTGCAGTTTGAACGCCAACTGAGATAGTTAATGCTTTGATGTGCTTGTAAGTTGAAAGTTAATGCGACAGTCGGTTATAAATCGAATGCCGCCTTTCTTGTAAGAAGTAGTTTCGTTGTAGAAATCAAGTGTCGATTTTTCTGACTGAAGGGCTCGTTTACTGTTGTCAGGTGAAGTTGCTGAGAGCTTGAATACCATCGACCGTGCAGTCGCTTTTTAATCAATTTACCCTGCGTTTCTTGGGGTGGGGGCATTGATGTAGTTCCAAAGAGTGAAATTTTTTAGTCTGTATATAACTATTGTTTTTGAGTTATGTTTGGTAAACTGCAGAAAGTAGGTGGTTCCATTTTTGGACTATGCACCCTTATGTCGCCGAATATCGAGGTGACGTTTAAAGCCTTTCACGCGATAAGAAAAGTAAACATGCTTGTAGGATTCTTACGAATTGTACAACAAGTCATGAAGGACTGCAGGCCCGTACTCTCCACAAAGTTTGAATATATTGTTGATTTTAGCGAGTTTAAGAAGTCCGAGACATAGGCGGGTAATAAGAGTGGTTATCGACAGCTCTTTGCCGTTATGCGGCACATATTGAAAGATAAGTAAGTCGTGTACTGCGCCTTTTACGATCATAAACCCGGAACAATCCGGAAAATGTGAGTTTCCAAAACATATTTTATAGCAAGCTATTCGAAGTTTAGGTTCGAAGATAAAGGCGTGCGCGGCATGGTCGTAATAACATAGGGTCCACTTATTATAATAAAATACAAAACTTCTTGCTCGAGTCTTGTTGCAAAGCGAGACTTAAATTCTTTGTAAAACACGAGGTGCGTTTGAAAAGGAGCGAAAAGTGTTTATGTAAGTATAATAAATAGCATGCGTGCGGCACATGCTAAGTAAATATCGAGATTTGGAGACATATAATGCCGTTTCAAAAAACATCATAGCTTATAGTAAAAGTCCAGATTATGGTTCGTCTCGAGCAGAACTAATTTATAATATATCTATTGGAAGTATGAAAATAACAAATACCTATCTACAGCAACCGAATTTATAAAAGACAATAAAAATAAAGTATAATCACACGATGTTTATTTATATAAAGTAAAAGAATAATATTGAATATTCATCAGACTATAATAACTGTTTCGCAATAATTATTATAAATAAAAGGTAACAATATTTGTAAATAAAATGTAATAATAATTATAAATAATATGTGATAATAATTATTAATAATATTATTTTTCTTAAATATTCATAAAAATAATATAATAGTATAAATATAATATATAAAAAATTATATGTACTTATTCTCGAAATCGTATTTGATATAATAATTTTCAATATTTTATTGAAAATATAAATAATCATCAAATGATTTATTAAAATATATCACACTAAATATATCTGTAATCAAAATTTAAATATTTAATGATATTTAAGTGGTTCTTAATATGCAATAAAAATCTACCAACAAATGAAAGTAAATTAACTTCTTAGATTGCTTGAAATTAAATATTATACATTATTGGAAAATACTTTGTTATTTCTTTGGTATTTTATACTTTTCTTTATATCTTTACATTTTATTTTTCTTAATTTTTCTTATTCTGTTTGTTTGTCCACTTCTTATCTATATTGATAACTCTTGTAATTTAAGTAGTATATGGACTTTACTACAGGCTATAGTTCAATAATAAAAAAATACAGATTTTATTGTGTCAATTTTTATTGAAAAATTCCATTTGAATTTAGTTTTTCGCCTATTTTTTTCGTTATATTAACTACCTACTTTCGACAGTCCACCAATCATAGCCCAAAAACAAAATAATCATACAAAGATTAAAAAATCTCACTCTTGGGAACTACGACATGAACGACCCCGTTGAAGGCGGGGTAAACTAACTAAAAAAGCGACTGTATGAGGTGCAGATCTGTCTTCTACCAACTCAGACTCTAAAAAATTCTCTTTGCTCTCACGTGTTCTCTCGCGGGTGATCTCAAGATGTGATCTCAACGACTTCACCACAGAATTGCACCAACGCCAAAGAGCACGTCAGAATGACTCCAATCATTCTACTCTACCTCCTGGAATCCATCAGACTGATTCCAGATGAACAACGCTGCCAATTTGAAGTCCATCAGACTGACTCTAATCATTTATCACTGCCATAGGGAGTTCAGATTGACTTCCGACGAATCTTCATACGATTTCCATGTTGGTGAAATCATATTACAACGCCAATTTAGCTAGATAGGCGTTTAAACTACAAGCAACTGCCACAATAAGCAACGCACACAATCAACCGACAACTGACCATTGCATAAGCAAGCGCAGTGTTCAACCTCGCTATTGATCGCCGCACCAAGTATATCACACTATTTAAACCAGGAAAGTAATCCTTTCTTTCAACAAACTCTTAAAGATATCTCAGTTAAAAGTAGTATCAAGATAATACAATAATCATTTAAGATAACATAAATACCACAGAATTTCAATAATATCTTCAATATATTAACTTCAATAAACACTGTTATTGTTACATTAAACCGTTTGTAGACTTCTTTCGATACCTACTGCTACCCTCCCTCCTCCACTATCTACCTCTCGCTCTGACAGCGTGAGGAGTGTTTATACATCAGATACAATCCCCAACAAGTATCCAGATTTCTTTCTTTTTTTATATATATAAAAAATAATATTAATTGAAATATAAAGAAAGCCCTAAAAAGGTATCTCATCTCATAAGTATTTAAACATTTTTATCGAAAATTCATAGGAAATTGTCTTTGTTAAATTGATACGCTTGGCTATTTATAGTTTAGGTGTATTCAATAATAATGCTATGATAACAAAAATTACGAATTCATTTCTAAAGTTTTATTTTATTACAAAATATTTTCAAAATTTTATAAAAATATATTTAATTGTTAAATAATAAATGAAAATTTCTTTTACTTTACTACCAATATACAATTTCAAGCTAATATTTTCATAATGTTAAAAATATAAACGTTTTTCACGTCATATTTAGGGACTTTTTTTTATAAATAATCTACATTTGTATTTATAAATATCATTATTAAGTAATATTATTTAAAAAAAAAGTAATTTTATTACAAATAAAATTTATAATAACCGAATAATTATTATTTAGATAAATAATGCTATTATTTTATTTATAAGAAATTTTAACTTTGTTAAAATAATCTACAAATATCTATAATTATATAATAGTAATATTGATTTAAACATAAAATGTTTTTTTAATAATATATTATTGAAATTAAAATGGCAATTTTTAAAAAATCATCACTCATGGAAATCATGTTTAACGTCATTTGTAGTTTTAGAACAATTCTTATTGTCTATAATTTATCACAAATATAAATATTTTTTAAGATAAAATCAAAGATTAATTAATGTTTTCGGATTATAATCTATTGCATTTTCTATTTAATATTAAAATTATACTAACAATATTTTATATGTGGAAAAAAATTAAGTTAAAGATATGCAATAATATCTATATTGGTAATAGGAATTTAAATCTATCAATTTATTAATTATAATAAAGTATGAATTTAATACTTATACTAAATTACATATATTATAATATATTTTTCACAGTATTCAAATGTACGTGTATTTATTACTGTATATATCATATTATATGGAATATGTTCGGAAATCCGTATAATAAATCAACTGTCACGTCGGCGCCAAGTAATGCGATCATTAGTGTTTACAAAATAGAAGTGCGGTATAAATATAGAGAACAAAGAAACGTGTAAACTCAAAGACAAAATGGTTATTGCTAGAAAGATCTAGAAGAAAAGTGCACGTGTGGGTACAATACCGCCACTTGATCCGGGCTAGTCAAAACATGCCGATTTTTCGGCTTTCCGCGTACTCGGCGGCGATGTGAATTAGCGCAACGAAGTGGCGATCGCGGGAGCAATACGATAAATCAAGTGCATTAGTTTCGACTGAGTGGCGTAAAGTCGCGATGTGAACGACCAATGTAAAGTGAGCCACGCCCTTGAGTCAGTGTGGTTTTAGTTGTCTTCGAGTAAAGATCAATCTTCAATTACGTATACGGCAGAAGCCGGAACAAGGCAACAAAGATTGGTATAAGCAACACCGTAAAAGGGTTTAAAGAAACACACTTCCTACAGTTGAAGTAAAAAGTAACATTCGAAGAGCAAAATTGCCCTTTTACGCGCATCAACGCCTAGTTCATGAACTGCTGCATCCCACCCATAAGCGGCAAGATCAGGGCCGTTCTGGGACTAAAAGCACAGTACGTAAAAACGCACGGCGGATTTTCGAATACCATTGAATCTCCGTTCAAGAGTCACGGCCATATTCATTAGGACACAATCACGCACTCACACCATAACGCACAAGAAGTATACTATCCTCTGTACAAAAGCAATAGAACATTTATTATTAAATAATTAGAAACAGCACATACACGCGTTTAACGATTCAATCAATCCTACAACACCATCAGTCCTATTATATTCCTAGTCCTTAATATCAGGGAGTGCATACAGTCAAGCAGGTGAATTCCCTATCAGTATGCCGTCGGAACAGGTAAAGCTGAGCCCATGAGAGCTAGGTAGAGGATACCTCAACATTTTGGTCCTTCCAGCTGGATATATGAAACGTAGACAATTGTTATTACACATGTATATTGAACTAGAAAATTGTTATTACACGTATGCGTTGAAATTGAAAATCGCTATTACACGTGGGTGTTGAAATTGGAAGAAGGTCATTACATGTGTGTGTTAAAATGTGAATTAAAGTTTGGCAAACATTTGAATTAAAATTATTGGTATTTATGCAATTAATACTGTAGTATACGGAAGAATATAAAGAGTTGCGTCAAATTTTGTATTTAAATGGTTATTACTAAAGACAGTCAAGATGACGAGGACAAAGGGTGGAAATGTGAGTCATAGCACTGGTTCTCCTAATGAGGATAAATTAGATTTGGCCCGCACACAAGCCATCCGAAGATAGAAACTTGTGGCATAGGCCAGGATGGATCATGCATTGTCATTCCTAGTCTAACAACCTTCTGGTAAATGTCTGCTCCAATGATAATGTCTACGAGGCTTTGAATTATAAAATTTGGATCTGCTAAAGACAAATTTTGTAGATGTAGCTATGTTTTATGTTTTAATTTTGTCGAGGGAACTAAGGTAGATGGAGTATTGATGACGTGAGCCTTAAACGAAATTTCATTGTCTAATAATAATAATTTTAATGTTAGTGTGACATATTCCAAAGTTTTTGACAACATAGTTCTTCCCATTCCGGTCACTAGCAAATTGGACTTGAACATAGGTAGTTTTGCTTTCTTTACGAGCTGATATATAACGAATGTGGTTTCTGACCCTTGATCTATAAAGAGTCGTGTTCGATAAGTAGAGGTTGTCTTTAATGTCTCCTAGAGCTGTTGGCAATATGGATTTGGAATGTATTGGAGGATGGAAACCGTATTTCAGTCTGTTGGGGTGAAATGACGTTTGGAGTTTTCGTTGTGTCGGAGGGTGTTTTGATGTAATAAGATATGACGTTGTTCTCTACAAACAACGCATGTAGAGGGTAAGCGGCATTGATATCTTTGATGTAGGTCGAGGCATTTATGACATAGTCCATCGTTTATTGTGAAGTTTAGCTTTGTTCTGTAGTGATTTTTGTGAACGAAGGATAGGATAAGGTGACTTGTGGAGTACTCTCACAATAGATACAGCACACTAAACTGCTAATATAGGGTTAAGGCTGGTACTTGGTGTGTTGTTGTTTGATGACAAGAGGACAATTTTGTCCGGGGTTTGTGACGAGATGAGGCCTTATGTCTGCGGGGTTCCACTTTATTATCGTTTGTTTCCTTCTTTATATTTTATTGTAGGAATTCATGAAATTGGGAAAGGTCTTATTCGTATTGATTACCTTCTCCTATTCTCTTTGGATTTCATGATCTAATATTTTTGAAGCCTGGTTGATGATTATGGCATCTACCACATTGATGATCTCTGATAAATCGGTGAGTCTGAGTTTGGATTATCTCACTATGTCGATTAACTGGTTGACGGGTTGTGTTGTTATTATCTTATAATTACTACAGAAAAGCCCTGAGTCTACGGTGGCTTGGATGTGTAATATGGGATGGTCATAATTTTGAAGTAATGAATTGCATGAAATTTCAAGGAACTCTTCTGTTAGTCTCATGTGGGAAATTAATTGATATAGCTTACATCCCTTCTCTTCCAGGGCATTACAGAGATAATATAGTTTTCTTAATAATCAGAATTAACTGTGGGATTGATGGTTCTTTCCAATTTTTATTCAAGGTTGACTCTATGTTTGGCCCCTGTTTTCGAGATGATTTCGTACAGTTCATATTTCTCATCAGGGATGTCTTTCAAGAAATATTCATGTGTGATTATTATTGCTGGATATCATTTATATAATGCGCCATGAGTATTCTTAAATTCTTCGTGTGTTTTATTTGTATAGTCCATGTTATGTTTTAAGTTATGTTTTTAAGATGTTGTTAATTATCAATTCCAACTCGAGTTGACAATTCAATAACTCTTGATCGATATTCTCCTGTTCCATTTTAGATCGGGTATTCATGTTATTAGCTGATTATCCTTCGTAATATTATCCTTGTATATGAGTAGATATGATGGTAGTATCTATCCGATGAATGAAGAGTTGAGTACAACTTAAATGTTATTGCTACTAGGAGCGCCTCTTACGGATTTTGGTCAAAGTATTGTGGCGCTGTGTTAATTGGCGCGGTGATTCAAATATCGTCAGAATTTGATTGATGCTAATTTTGTGGTTAGGTTGACTAGTCCTGTGTCGGCGCTGCTGTCGGCATGTGTGTTAGCACCTTGGAGGTCTGCACGACTCTTCACTTACATTCTTTTCGGTTTCGCACGGAGTATTAATATTGTCTCGTGTAAGGTCGAGCTAATTAATAAGTAATGATTTTGTGTACTTTCAAATTGATTTAAATATAATGTTCTGACAGATTATGTTAATATAATTCTGAATACCTTTTTTGTGTCTAAAAGTAATGCTTATAGTTTTATTCAAAGCTTTCATATGCTATAAATAGTATGACGATTCAAATTACCTTCAGAAGTGAATTGGCGCTGTTATTGTTTGAATGTTTTTGAGTCCGTCAGACGTCTTTGCGGCACTGCTCTACTTCCTTTGTATATCTTTTCGACTTTGCAGACTTTCGCAGAATATTTTCAAGTTGGTGAGAAACTAATTTTCTATGTCTTTCCACTTATCCAGTTCGAAGGATGAAATGTTCGAGATTTAACCCGCGTGTGCATTCTCTGTCCAAGTTGCGGATGGAGAGAGACGGATAGTGGAAAAAGGATGCTAGAAATAGGTTTCAAAGCAACAAGTCTTTCGAGTTATTTGAGCGTTTATGCAGTTTATTCAATAAATATTGAGGCAAATCATATACATACAAGATGAAATGAATTTAGAGGTAATTAGATTATTATAGTAATTAGAAAAGGTATTGAGTAATATTTTATATGGACACTCGTTTAAGAGTCTTAAGGGGAATAAGGGAAGGAGTTCACTCTGGCTATTCAGCAATTATTAATATGCTGTGGGTGATAATACAGAAGGGGGGAGGGGCGAATACGAGACGTAACTGCAGTCGCGACAGTATGACTCCTAAGGCCAATGCACTAAATTATATATACATATCCTTGTGTAGAAATAAGGGGGTTGTAGACATGGTTCGGATAATTATTAAACTAATGAAGCCTATTGCGGTGTTATCGGATTGTATGTGGGGGGATTGAATACGTGGAAATGGTAAAATAGTATAAATAGTATAGGTATCAATAGTAAAGAGTTATATATATTTACACGATTCTGGAAATGCCTGGGCAATGGCGTTTTAAAAGTTAAGGTTTATAAGATTATAAGATTATAAGTTTATATAAGTTATATAAGTTTTATATAAGTTTATACGATTTGTCTCTTAAAACTTATTGTTTTAAGGGTCAAGTCGTAATCCAACTACATCTTGCGTGCGGTCGTATTTATGTTTCAGGTGGATCTTCCATTTTTCTGTAGGGAGGGTTATAGGGGAATAGTGCTTTTCCATTATTTCTTAAATATCATAGGTTGGTTAATATATGAAAATTTATGGTTGTGAGGGGAGTTTAGAGGGGAAAAAGGAGGTGAGATCAGACGTGCTGTGAAAGAGGCTCTTATAAACATACATTTGACATTTATGGACTGAGCAATGCCATGATCGGTCAACACTGATAAAGTTTTTAAATGCAAATATTATCTATGAGAGTTTCGTTAACGAAAGAAATTTCAAAGAACATATTTAAAATAAAAACTGTATTCAATTTTTCATAAAATTTATAAAATTTGTTATATCATTAACAAATAGCAAAGTTTTTATTATTGAATAAGTAAAATAATTTTTTATGCAAAATATATAGGAATATATTCTAATATACTTGTTCGGGATTATACCCACATGTAAATTCTCTCTCCAATTTACGGATGAAGAGAGACGGATAGTGGAAAGAGGATGATAGAAATAAGTTTCAAATATACAAGTCGTGAGAGTAATGTATTTGTAATGTAGTTTATTGAATGAGTATAAAGCAATATAATAGTAGCGGCGATAAGTGTTATTGAACAGTTTTACAATGTGATTGAAAGGGAAGGTTAGAAGAATTGTTGATTTAACTCGTTTCTTGGAAAATAAGGAGAGGAGTTACCTTTGATTATTAAACGGCTAGTATACTGTCTGGGGCAAATATCAACGATGGGGGGATGGGGCGAAGACGCGGCTGCAGTCGCAACAATATGACTCCGAAGGTGGATGCAGTGAATTACACGCACTTGCCCTTGATGAGAAATAAAGGGGGGTGTATAGATAGGTGGGATAATTATTGAAATAGTAAATCCTTTTGCGGTATTATCGGATGCACATGGGGGAAGTTGACTGCGTGGAAATAATAAATAATAAAGATTTATATATTTATATGGATCTGGAAATGCCTGGGTAATGACGCTTCCATATTGAGAGCCACACTGGGTAGGCGTAATACTAAATGTGCTAATTATTATCTTCTAGCGAGATGCGGGTTTCGAAAGGGGGGGGGAACTGCAGTCTATTATCGAGTGTTTACTGGGGAGCTTATAGGGTCAAGACGTAGTCAAAACGGTAACTGCGGCATCTTCCATGCGGTCGTATTTATATATCGGCTATCCCTTCTATTTTTTTTGTTGGGAGTGATGCAAGGTAGGTTAGAGGGGCAAAAGAGTGCTGCGAAGTCAGTTGCTTTATAAACATTGCATTTAACGTTTGCAGACTGGGCAATGCCATGATCGATAAACACTGACTAAATTTCTAAACGTAAATATAATCGAAGAGAGTTTCGTTAGCGAACGGAATCTCGAACAATACTAATAATATACTTAATAATATCATTTTAACATACTAATTTAAATATTTATTTTAAAATTGTTTTTTTGTACTGTATTGGAAGATTTTTAATAAAACTCATAGATTTTTATAGATTCAATTAATTACAATTCAAATATCATATATTCTACTAAAATTATATATCAATAAAGAAATTATAATAAAGAAATTAAATATTACCTGTTATTATTTACTTTAGTATTAACAGGAACATTTACAATTTTGCAGCATTTCTTATAACACTAGTTTTTTTTCATTAAATCTAAATGAAAATGAGTCACCTATTACTAATGGAGTACTTGAATTAATTGTTAAAAAATATTCTTTATATTTAATATAAATATTGTTTTTGAATATTTATTTATATATCTTCATTACTCTCAAGGCTTTTAAAAAAGTTTCTTATTTTACATCAAAATGTAATACATTTATATTTTCATTTTTACAAAAATTGTATAATACTATTTTATTTCATAATTGATTAGTATTTATAATCTTAAAATATAGAAAAAGTAAACAAGAAATGATAAAATGAGTTTAAAAAGATGTCTATTATACTTAAAGTGATTTTATTTCAATTTTTGTTCACGAAAAAATTTATTTAGAAAGAAATGAGTAATAACAAATTTCCTTTAAATAACTTATAATTTTCTATATTTTATGTGACATAAAAATTACATATATATATTATATCTATCTAATAAATTTTTCTTCTTTTAAGGTCTACGTCATGTTAGCAATGTATTTAGGATTCACTGAAGATAACCTAGCTACATAATAATAAAACAAATATATAAAATAAATAAAAGATAGATATATATATTGTTGAGGTACCATGTACCTAGCTTTCGTGGCTCAGCTTTACCTGTTCCGACGGCCTATTGATAGGGGTGTTACCTTTGTAGACTGTATGTTCTCCCTGATGATGAGGAGTGTAGATAATATGGGATAGATTAAATTGTTAAACACGTGTGTATGAAATCTATGATTATTTAATATCGAACTATATATTATTGTTATACAACGGTTGTAACAGTTATTTAGTGATTTTATAATTGG
>JAPYYT010002853.1:0-18959 GCA_030522565.1 Ceratosolen corneri | reverse complement strand
CCATGAGTGCCAGCTGATGAGTGGGTGGGCGGGCGGGAGGGGCAGGCCGGGACTCGCCAGCCGGACGAACGGGGGGCGGCGTATATGAAGGTGGAGGGGGGGGGGCGGGTAGCGTCGATCGGCGAGGACAGTCAGAAGAAGAGGAGAGGGCCGCGCGCGATGAACTTGGCGGCGGCGCGGAGGGCCTTGGCGGCAAGCACCAGGAGGCAGAGCGCGGTGATGAGCATGCGAGCGACACCGGAGCGGGCGCGTGTCCTTCGGCGGTGCCGTACGGGCGTCGAGTGCGCGGTGTCAGTGAACCGCCAAGTCGCCGGGGCTGCCGCGCGACCCCTCGAGCCGCGCCTCCTTCGACTTGTTGCGCGACGAGCCTTCCTCTCTTTCTCCGTACCCCCTCTCCTCGTCACCCTCGTCGCGTCCACCCTCCTCCTCCTCCTCGTCCTCGTCCTCCTCCTCCTCCTCGTCCTCCTCCTCCTTCCACCCGTCCCCCAGACCCCGCTGCACTTTTCAGTTGCCCCGTGGCCGCGTGTCCGCCGGCAGCGGCCCTCCCATCGGTCAGCGGGCTGCTCTTTTCTCCTGGTGGTTGGCTGGCCAAGGCACTCGACGGCCGCGGAGAGGATCTTCGTTCGAGGGGTGACGTCGGCTCGGGCGCCACTCGTGTCTTAATGGGCTTTGCGGGTGGTGCCTTTTTGTCTAGGGATTGATTGACCCTTGGGATTGAGATTCCCGGTGTTTTGGCTGAAGGAGATGTGTACTTTTGTCCTACGTGCTTTATGGGCGATTTCCGTTATTTATCGGGTCGTGGTTTTGCTGCGCTGATTTTATAGGCGCCACGTGATTATGCGGTTTAGCCGTGGCTGGCCGAGGGTATCGAATGATCGCCGAGATTACGGATTTTGGATGCCTAATTGTAAGGCAGAAAATTAAATTCTCTATTGCAAAATATCAATACCAGCGTCGAATGTAAGGATCGCTATCCTATATCCTTCTGTTGTTTCTTGTCGGCAGGTCGATCAAGCTGATAGTAGCAATAAAATAGATATTCAGCGGCATGGGAGTTGGATTGAGTGAGGTATTGAGCTATAAAAGTGCAGGTGGTATAATAGCACGTAATCTTAAAGATTTAAGATACAATAATATTCCTTATCGGTAAGATCCAATTAATATTCCAGAGGAGACATTTGCACTCTCAACTACTATATTATAATATAATATTTAATATTTCTCTAAAGTTTCGCCAGCGACTTTTCAGTTGTTGAATAAGCGCTGTAGAGATTTCGATTAAACAATAATAAAAATCAATTAGATACCAAACGCTTAGTATAAAACCATTTTCACGTCAAGTGCAAGTACATTATTTCATCAATTTAAAGGCCATGAATAATTAATTCGTTAGCAGATGTAGATAATGAGGAGTGATAACCTGATCTACAAATTCTCGTAAAGCGAAAGCATAAAAATGATTTTCCAGTGGTATAGATCAATGTTCGCATCGACGCATAAATTCACAAAAGCTCCTGGTTTATATCCATTATTTATTTAATGAAACGATAATGAATAATTAATTATTTTACGGTATGTATAATTAGTGTCAAATTTTATCCTTACTTTTATGTCGCGTTTTACATTTAATAAGGCCCTTCCTAGTAAACAATGCTCTCATGTCCCCATGAGATTCTTCTAGGAATAGCCTAATGAATAAAACAACGAACGAAATTAAAAATTCAATTATTTTCATGACTTATTGGGAGAAAAAAGGATTGCTTAAATAATTAATTGATGTTTTACTACAGTTTGTAAAAGCCGTTGTATATTTCGTTGGACAAGAGGAGACAAATTAATTCGCTGAATGCATGAATTAATTACAAAATTTATATCACGCATTTTATATTTAAACTTCTTGATGATATATTAAGTGACTATAATATCATAATTAAGTCATATATATTAAATTCATTGCGTAAAATAAAAAATTTACCATTTGAGACCGTACATACCGTGATTTTAATCGACATAATCTTTTTAATTTAGTTTATAAGAATGGCCATTTGAAATTAGATCTCTATAAAAAATGTTTTTATTTTTCTTTTACGCGACAATCATTGTTTCAAAGTTAATTCTGTATTCTTGTAAAGATTTACATAAAAATATAACACTTGTGTGCCATAACGGACTGTAAATAAGTATTAAATACTTATTTACATTTATAAATTGTGTAAATAATGACAATAAAATTTAAATATTAAATGGACTTTTACTTTTTAGAATAGTTGCTTGATAAATATGCTAATGAACTTTTGCTTTTATGCATGCTTTAAAGCATATATTAAATAGACTTTGTTCAAAATATTTTACATTACATCCTCTTACATCCTCTTACATCCTAAAGGGCACTGTGTAAAATGTCAATTAAACTTTGTATTCGTACATATTCTGTTATTTCATCGATTAATAAAAAGAAAAATAGAATAAAATAAACAACAGAAGGTAAGTACTGCCGAAATGTAAAGGATATTGAAGAAAGTTTTCAATTTACTTTACAAATTTTTCTGCATTTGCGTGCCTATACTACGACGTACAGGAATATAATACTAATATAACACTTCATACTCAGATAGAAAAGTAAAATGAACTGTTCTTATGTAGTATGAGACGATAAATACACTTTGTAATATACTATTACACCCACTTTGCATGCTACTTGCATAATTTAGCAATTCATTAATTAACGTATGCCTTACAATTTTATTGTAAGTAGTTTATTTATTAGAAATAAAAAGGCAAATGTAAGTGTATACTGTTGTAAGTAACAAACAATGAGCAATCAATGTGTAAGTGTATGAAAAGTAAAGACTTTAAATGATTGTAAATAAAGCGTTGACTAAATGGCTCGATTTATAACATTTATAATAACATTTATAACATTTATTTATAACATTTATAACATTTATTTAGAACATTTATAACATTTATTTAGAACATTTATAACATTTATTTATAACATTTACCATCATTGAAAACAGAATGCCTTAAGATTATGTTATGAAACTGCTTATGATATTGGTGTACAAATATTCCAGCTCCTATTTAGCCAGGTACACGCTTCTTTTGCACACGTTGAAGATCAATCGAAATATATTGATCTATAAGTAGTACAATAGTTATTCCCATGTTTCTTTATATTTAATTTTAGAGATATTTAATTATAGAGAACTATTTATATAACTAAGAAATATTTTGAAACAGAATTTTTTCATATTAAGAGTGAAAGACGAAATTACATGGAATAAATTCAAGTAAATAAGGTGATTTTAGTTCATTCGCCTAAAATGTGCAGACATTTATTATTTCAAAGAAATTAAAGCATATATTAACACATCGACGGGTTTATTTAATCTGAAATACTATATTGAAGTTGCATATTATAGCTTCTCGGCTTTTCAACAGTGGCAATACGTTATTTCACATCTAATAAATTACGTAAATTACGTGGAGACTGAAAAATTTGTTTCTGTTTAATTTCTAAAGTCTTGATTTGGAGCGTAAGCGTGAATATGTCGCAACAGAGTTAATTACAGTTGGTGAGAAGAAATAATAAGTTAACGGATAAGAGAACGTAAATTCTCCGCTAAAGCACAATCGTTGATTAAATATGACGATAAAACTTATAAATCCGATGGATATTGAGAAAATAAATAATATTATTAAAGATTGTGTGTCCGAATAATGTGTGATGTATTTAAAATGTTTTTCTTAGCCTGGACAATATTAATGATATTATGATTAATATTATGATTGGCAAGATTTCGAAAATATACTTCGAAACTTCTAGAATTCAATGCACAATACATTAAAAATCAACTATTATATGAAAATTGACAAAATATAATTATAGAATTATGCGAATCAGAGTGTACGCAATGTCATTGCGTGGCAAGAAAAATTATAGGGATTTCGATCTTGCCGCCTGCCAATTTCGACCTCTTAAAATGAAAGTTAGTTTAAATATAATAAGAAGTATGTGGTAAATGTGAATAAAACAAGTTAGCTAAGAACGTATTCTAGTCGAGAATTTTCTAATGTTATTAGCCCCATACAACCAATTATAACTATTTATACTTATATCACTATATATCACTATACAGATAAATCAGCACCAATTTTTCGGCTATTTTTAGAGTCAACGCGCAAGTACATTTTAATTGTGCACACTGTGATAAAATAAATAGCCAGAATGCATTAACACTGCTTTAATATAAAATTTTAATCCGCGAATATATGAGATGTAATACAATTTCATTTATTTTAAAACTTTCTTTTCGTGTCAGTTTCAAGGCAGATCTTATAAGATTTAAGTTGTAATAAAACTTGAAAATGATAATCATTCTCCGAATTATCGGTTTACATTAATTCTCATTACGTTTCTTGTTTTTTTTTCTTCTTTTTTTTCATTTTTTTCCTTCTTTTTCTTTTTTTTATAAAAAATAGGGTTTCAAGAACTGATGAATTTATCATCGGATTTCCGAACAATTTCATTTGAAAATTTACATAATGGCCGTTTAAGCAGTTCATACATAATAATTTTGGAATAATTACTCGACACCCCTTATTTTATACTGAATTTTCAATGATCGACCTTCTAGTAAAACATTTACTGACAACAAAATTAAAATAAAAACTGTCATTCTAATTCTTGATTATAGAATCGAATGTCAATTACGATGGATGAAAAAGTCCTATTGTAATAAAATTTTATTATACCTGCGTTGTTAGCAAATCTATAATAAAGCGTCATTAAAAATTCTAATAACAACGATTTGAATTTGACGATATCAATCTATCGCATGCTAAAAAAAAAGTGCAATTCCTGCTTACCGTGTTCCACAATAAAATAGTTGAGGTTTTATTACACACATAATGATATGTATTACTGATTTTTAATGCTCCTTTTAAATAATACTATTTTAAAGAGGCAAGAAATTAAACAAAGTTTAAAAAAGTTGTAATACATGAATAGTCGAATTAATTTTCTTATATGAATGCAAAATAATAAAGGGCAATGCGTATATATTCGCATATTAAATCATTAATCCTGCGTAATAAGAATAATGCACGGAGTTGGCGTAATAAGAGGTGGCAAATGAAAGGCATTAAAGTATTTAATATTATACAGAAATTCAGAAAGACTTTCTTTCTTTAAGAAAGAGAAAATATCTTCATTAAGTTTGATGTTTTGCAGATAAATTGTACATGCGCATGAAAGCAGTGGAAGTATATTTTTAGAAGAAAAAAAAACATCGAAACTCTACTTACTTCTGTGGTCCACTTTTTAAAATCAATTTTTCCTGCTCGAAATTGTGTACACATGCACTTGACGTAAGATTTAAATGTCAGAGGTGAGCTGCGAAACTACTTTTACCAAGTCACGAAATTCTTATGTTCTACAACGAAATAGTTGAGTGAGCAATATTGCAACCACATGCGCACTACGTAGCCTTCGTGCAAAAAATGAGAAAAACATTGACAGCCTGCTAGCAAGAAAGAAAAAAGTGCGAACATGTTGAAAGAGGAGAGAAACGATTATTAATGCAAAATAAAACATATTTTTGGCGATTGAAATGAGTAAGAGTCTGGCGTCTGGCTCACTTGTCCATCCCAGTGCAAAGATCACATGTATGTAAATATAAGAGACAAATTGCTTGATAAGATATCGATAAATAATAACTAATCATAAAATCCTCATTCGTTAAATAAATATATATATATTTGTCACTTGAGATACATTGTGCAATTGCTCATTGTGCGTTGCAATGTTCTCTCGCCAATTCGATCCCGAATTTTAATGAGAATTTTACAAAAACTTGCAACTTAAGAAGATTTTGAAGGGCCTCGTTGCCACAACCTTTAAAAGCTGTAGCTACAAAAGGAAAATACTACAATCGCAAATCAAATATAATTTTGATAAAATGCTAAACAATAAGTAATGCAATAGGGCACCAGGCAATGGATTTGAAATTCAAATGCCGCTGTCGTGTAAAATGCTTGTTACAATGGACAAAGATTATTCATATATACAATAGAACATTCTAATCAAACGTAAAATGTAAAATTTGAGCGTCGCCCCTCGGCACGCCTCAGCATCTGTCGCGATTGGCGGCGAGGGAGGTAGGGTGGTGGTGGTGGGGAGGAAGATATCGAAGAGCGAAAATCAGGGAGTTTAGAGGGGAGATTCGAGGAGGGGGGGGGACAAGTGTGCGTGCACCAAGTACCGCTGCCCTACTAATTTCCTCTCCTCTCACTCGCGAGAGCCTCGAGCCCTTCGACTCTCTCTCTCTCTCTCTCTTTGGCGTGCGGCTCGCGGGTCTCGCTTTATCGCATTCCGGAACCTCGGCAAGTGCGCGAAATGACGCTCGTCGATCGATTTGGAATTGCGCGGAAAAAAGGCGGAGGTCTGCCAGCCCGAATTGCGATTAAAGCAGGGGATAATTGGGATAAGCGAGAGGCGGGAACTCGTTGAGCGAGTGGGAGTTTTGTCGGTTGGTTGGCCGGTGCGCTTCGCTGCTCATGGAGATTAGCGGTGAGCAAAAAGATTTGCGAGCATCCCGTTGACTTTGTCGGTAAGCGGCCGGCTTCTTTCGTTCAGGGTCAAACTCTTTCAATGGCTAACGACGACATATCCTCTGCGCACATTGAGGTGGAAAATTTTAAGGGGAGTAAGGAGTAATTAAGCAAGCGAAAAATAGATGTAAATGTTATTTATTAGAATGTACAGCAGAAGCATATTCCCTTTTGGCAATAAAGGAGCCAACTCTAGTAGTTTGCTAGAGAGTAGTTTAGCATGAAAAACAGAATTGCTCGGCCGGTATTGTTTAAATCATTGAGCAAATATAAAATATCGTATTTATATATATATATATATATAGTTTTTGTTGAAATATGCCCTTGACACGAGTGTGTGTGTGTGTGTGTGCACTACAGATCAGCTTGTTTTTATTAACACTCGATAAGGTTATTGCAATTTGTCGTCTATTGTGCGAATAAATATTATTTCAGATGCTGGGCTTTTCACTTGTGCGCATCGGCATAAGAGATTATTTAACGCCTCTCCAGGTTTATGAAAATGAAGGGCAATTTTCCAAAAGCTTTCAAGTTTAAACTGCGTATTTCTATTTTCAAAAATAAATGCCAACAACCAAATACTTAGAACTTTCTTAGCGGTGTATGAATTATCACGGATATAAAAGAACAAAGATTGCGAGTCTTTATCGTGAGTCGCGTGCCTTGCAGAAACTTGTGATAAGCTGGCTATTAAAAAATAAATGAGGGAGAACTACTGCAAATTATTATGGTAGAAATTTCATGAAGCTCGTACATTTCTTCTTGCACGACACGAATCAAAGCACAGCAGTAATGAAGCTTATTTTTACTTTTATCGTGGAATAATGCATTTTCTTTAAAACGAGAAATAATGCTTAATATTTAATATCACTGTTATTTATACTTGTCAAGCGTATTTGCTTCCATTTTCATTTAGTTTTTAATAAAATTTCGTAACTATTGTTCCCCTCTTCTTCGACACTTTATCTACTTTATGTTTAACATTTTTCAAATTAATTTTCTCTACTCGGCAGATCTCTTTTTTTTCTTTATTGGAACCTCGTTATCCTCCTCTTCTTCGTTTAAAACTTTCGTTCTTCTTTTAAACATTGCCATAAAAAAACCGCGACATAAATCCTTCTCTGGTAGTGCGTACAAACATTTATTGCCATGAGTAGTATGTTCTACCGAGCCAAAATTGTGCCAATCGTTCTTTAATTTCTTCCTTAAATTAACGAGCTTAAATGCATTACCAACTCTCTTTAAAGCAATATCAACGACACTCTCGTTTTCTTCCAAATACATTGAACACGTACTATAAATGACTTTTCTTACATTTGGAAAATTAAGAAGAGCGTAGGTAAGTAGCATCGACTGCACGTACTGCAATTTTCTTAATCGACACTGCAATTGTTCATCACTTTCTTCTCTGGTATCGATTCGGTCAATGATTCCAGAACCAGAGCAACTTGGATCTACCAAAATGTACTTTACATTTTTATACTGCTCCGGTGATATTTTTAATGCGTCGCTTTGAACCGCTTCAACGCATTCTGCACTAGTCAGGCTAATAAAATCGCATAAGCTCTTATATCTATTGTCGTTCATTTCAACTGCATAAATTTTTCTATAATTTAAAGTATAGATTTGGTGTTTCAATATTCATAGACTTCGTATACTTAAAAAACAATGTCAATCTTAAGCATTATTTACCCATTATTATTCATAATAGCTGCAAGATGAGAGGATTTCATTCCAGGAGCAGCGCACATATCCAAAATTTCAACACCAGGCTTCGGATTTAATATAAATGCAGGCAAACAACTAGCCTAATAATAACAATTATGGATAGCCATTCAGAAATTCTAATAAATACATTGGAATATATTTATATAAATATATTTTAACAAATACCTTATCCTGTAATAATAATTTTCCGTTTATATGATCGGGATGATCGTAGAATTTGGTAGCGGGTGGAAAAACCAATACCTCTGGTATGTGAAAGTCTTGGATGAAATTCTCATTTGTTAATGTTGACACAGTTTCTAGATAAGAAGCATAATCTTCGCATCGAGGTAACAGATTCCAGCCATCATTATAAAAAGTATCCAGTACTTCATCGATACTTGCTAACAAAGTATTAATGCGTATGTATCGTGGCAATTGCACTAAAAGGTATTGTAAGAATAAGAAAATTTCTTTATTTTTGTATTAATTACTTAAAATAAATTTACGAGACGAATCAGATACTAATATTCCTAAGTTTATTTATCATGCTTAAACAGAATTTTAATTACATTCCAGAAACAGTTTGATTAGTTAATCCCAATGTATTAATTAGATAAGCACTGCTCAATTCTATTGTTTAAAATCGTTCTATCGATCAAAGCTCATCTACATCCGCTGCCGTTACAAAACTATCCGACCGCCAAGCATTACATTTAACCTTAATCTTTATTTATAATCGATCAATGGAATTATATTTTCTTGCATTTAATTATTAATATTATGATTAGTAGATTTGGTAACACTTTTATAAATTCCCTTAATATTCTTCATTAGTTGGATAAATCACGATTTAACATACTAAAACTAATTTAATTAAGCTTCTCCTAACTCAGAAAGTATTAGTATTCAATTATATGCATGAGTAGATTATTATACAACAAATCTTTCGACTATTTCATATTGTGCAAAATATTTCTTTAATTCTTAATCAGTTTTCTTATTTCCATCGTCCATTGATTCAGAATCTTCGTCGAGCTTTGAAGTGTCATTGTCATCTTGTTCGTGCAAGGCTTGATACGCGTATGTACCTATAATTACATTGACAACAAGAACCGCTGCTATTATAGATACACAATTTGTGACAAATCTTTCCGTATGAAATTCCGTTATCATTATATGCTGAACACCAAAGAATGCTATGAAGGGCAGCGTAAACATAGCTATGCTATAAATATAAAAAGTTCCTAAAACACGCACGACATTTGACATTATGAATGATGATTCTTTTTCTTTTTCTGTAACTATTTTCCTTCTATTTTTTGGCACAACATAAGATAAAAAATTCTTTATTCTCGAGTGTCTTCTTGTTTGTATTCTATTGTTACGAATGATTAAAACCATTTGACTCAATTCTCTGTAAATTGAAAGAATATACGCTTAAGATTTAACATTTACCTCTTTTGTTGTCATAGGGATCTACAGTGGCATCCAAATTTTGCACTAAACTCTGCTGCAATTTTGCTTTATAGCTTAAAATAGTCTCTATAGGTTTAGCATTAGATTTCAATTCTCTCTTGCCCCAAAGTAGCTCGGTTATTAAAACTTTTGCTAGCCAACAATCAAGGCGTGGATTATCAATAAGAATTTTATTCTGATCAATAAGATAGTCTAATTTTGTGGAATATTGCAATGTGTTTGACACCAATGCGTAGATCCCTTGGACATTCTAAGTCACAATATCATCATAATCTATTAGACACATTCTATTCATGCAGTGTCAACAATGATAAAAATGTATGATCCTACTTACTGGATGATTTAATTGAGAAATCAGGGCTTTGAAATTTAAACCATCTACAAAAACTTTTTTAACTATTTTAGAAGATTCTTTATAAAGTCTTGGTACTCTTACAGAATGTACAAATCCAGTAGACATATTACGTTGATTCATTGATCCTGAAAAAAATTTTTAAAACTTAATAATAACTAATAAAATTTGAAATATCATTATTCGTCTATGAAATTAGATACGCGAGACATGAAAATTGAAATAAACAATTATAATTCAATAATGAACTCAAACAAAAACAAAAAAAACATTTTATTCTACATTAGCGTAAATTGAAAAATACTCGTTGCAATATAAAAACTTGTATGCAAATTATATTAACATTTCCTCATCATCAAGTGCGACGTCGATAATTCATTTATACTCACTCAATTGCCTAACGACGTTTCAACATAAATAAATAATAATATACCAATCCAGCTTTAATCACCATAAGTGCACGTGATAAATAATCAGATTTTCCACCTCTCTACTTTAGGTTAGAAAATTGTACCAAAAATTGTACCAATGTATAAGTTACAAAAATCAAAATATATCTCTGTTGATAAAGTAGGGAGAGGACGATCCCATGCCCACCAAGATTATTAAACCCTCAAACCATTACTATTGTTATTATTATTATAACGAGGGATTTGTTTTTTCCTCTTTTTACATTTTTATAATCTTGGTGTTGGCAACACAATTGTCTATAGAGTAAATTTCATTAATAGTTCCCTAAACACTTTCTAGGGATTTATATTTATTTTTTGCACTTTTATTTTAAATTTGTCTATTTGGCCATGATTTACAGTTGGGAGGAGGAAAGATTTAAAAGAACTTTAAATTAATAATGTAATTTGGAGATGCTTATGTACAATTTTTTTTTGGAATTTTAAAAATTGCATAATTAAAAACTTTTTAATATTTAAATTTAAAAATCCTTGATATTAATTATCATTCCTCTGATTAAATACTAAAATAAGTGCTTATCATTAAAAACGAAAATCATTGGGTATTATATTTTTGTTTGAAATGTTTGAATTTAAAAATTTCATTTTTCAGAATTCCTTAACAATTAATTTTTTTAAACAGAAAATAATTATTTTTTCTGTTAACCAAACTTTATTTTCCTTAATAATTTTATTATAAGACTAAAGAATCAAGAGTGAAATCGAGCCTTTAAAAGACTTATAGATTTTTCTTTTCTTTCGATATTCTTCCTGCAAGATTCCGAGTCTTTATGTCTGATTTGCGCGTCTGATATATATATATATATATATATATATATATATATATATTAATTTAACGTTATGTAAAACTTTACGTGCATGAAACGATAATTATTGTCTAGTCGAAAAAAAAAGAAAAGTCAATTTCTTACTACAATAATACATTAAATGGAAGCCTCGAAATCTTTCATTTTTTCTTTCGTAACTTTAAGCTCTATTGTTGCAGACAACATTATAATATCATTTACACATATATGTATTTTATCCTATAACATGCTTTCATTATTGCCGATCTTCCAATGCACAGATCAGACAATTTTAATGTGCCTTTGTAAGAGAAATAGTCGTTAGCGCGATTATAATTTGGCTGCAAAAGGTGTATCGATATAATAAATACGTCGTGAATGTTTATGCTAAGGTTCATTCTGACTCTGAAAATGTCATGAAAACTTATAATACACTTATGTATTCTTATAATCGATTATTTAACATATTCATTTGTCGAAGAAAAAAAAAGAACGATAGAAATACAGCTTCCTTGTAACAAAGCTAAAATTATAATCTATTGGCGAGTAAATAAATGTAGGCTGATATTTCATTTTTAATTCGTCAAAGTTTTCAATTATAAAAAGAGTATTATTGCATTATATTTTGTTTCTTTGTTTATTTTATTGTATTGCTTTATAGGTTATTACGTAAATCATTTATTATTAAAATCTTGTTAATTTGAAGTTTTGGAATTTTTTAATTTCGATTCAAAATTAAATTATTAAATTATTCGAAAAATATATGTGGAGTTTAGTGTTAAAATAGTGTAAGTTTTGTTTCAAATTTTTGAAGCTACGGTACTTTGTAAAACTTTTTAAATTACTATAAAGAAAGAAAAGAAAAAAAACGAGAAAAAAAACATACTGGCAAGTTTCTTATATTATTATTCATTTAAATATTTAAATATGATGTATTGAATACTGTGATTGTAGGTGAGATGAAAACTGTGAGAAATTCGTAGTCTTGTCATCTGGAATCGCTAATTTACGATGATAAAACTACGTAAAAAATTATGTTAGTAATTTAAAAGTTTCTTCAAAATCACTTCAGACCCAGCAAAACTTTATTTTTCAATCGTCCGTTACTTGCTCGTGGATATCTTAAATTACCGTTGCAGAAAAGAAATCAAGTTTCACTTGGCCATTAATTCACGATGTCGCTTATGAATATGAATCTTAAAACAATATTTGACATTAAATCGCAATCAAATTTTAAATATATTCAGTTCGTTCTGCTTCTACTTATAATAATTCTTTTCTATAAATTAACGTTGTTCATTATCATTTCTCATTTAATTAATTCGTTCGGCTCCTCGACATTAGCACACTCGTTACTTAAAATATTGTCATGAACCAACTATGGCCATTAATAATTAGGAAGAATCCTAAGTATCGGTCGAACCTCCCATCAGCAATTTCTTTCATTTAATATCAATGCGCTCTCGCTTATCTTTATAATACTAGCGGATTAGAAACAAAAGTTCAACTGAAATTTAACTTTTGCTCGACTTTCTATACACAATTAATCGATCACTTCTCATTGAATTTACTTTAATACAACTGGCGTCATAGAGGCACCGTTAACATAAATATATTTTAATATTACAGACTTATATGACTATGGCGTGCCGTAGGTGGCTATTATTCACTCGAGTCCCAAAGTAATCGCAACCCGGCCGAAATAATTTGACAGTATTCTGAGAGCCGAATAAAAAACTGCCACACTCAACCAATTCGTTATAATAGTTTGCACTCAATAAACGCTAATTCGCACTTTAGATCCAACGCATTCACTTATCATTGTTGTTCGAGAATCCTGCAGTTTCTCAACCCTCGGTACTACCTCTTCGTTTGTACATTTTTTTTAGAAACATTCAATACATTCATGACTGCCAGATGTGTCTCAAGAGCCTACAAATATATTCAAAAAGTACATCGAATATTATTCTCTCTCTCTTATTTATGACAATTTACGATCACGTTTATTCGGACTGCGCCTCGACAAGAATTTCGGTAATTGTAAATATGACCTAAAAATAACGGACAAGACGTTCTACGTATTACAGCATGATTGCTATACTTCGTGATAAGCTCTTAACGAACAGACAAGAATTCATGAAAAACCCAGCCTAGCTTCAGACATTGGGGCAACCGCATGACCCGACTTCCCAAAAGGTTACCATCACTTCACCTCTGGCACTTTGCCCTTCTCCTGTAAAAGGTCGCTGACATTTCTGTCCAGAGCTCCAATGACAACAGAAAATTAGCTTCAAACAATAAGCAAATTCTTCCCACTATCACAAAAAATCTAAAGAGACCACCCCTACTCAAGGAGTGGAGTGAGACATCAAAACTAGACTGCAGGCGCGCTGCGCTTCAGAATTCTCGTTGAAATCAAATATCTCTCAAACATCAATTTCACGCTTAGTCTTATACAAAAAGAGATTCTCAAACTACAGTGTTCGACATTATAAGGTTGAAGCTTCACGCGACGCTGACAAAAAATCGCTACACGTGATATAACGTACGCTTGGACCCGCGAAAGTCAATCACGCGAGAACACCGCAAAGTCAATTGGTACGCCGCATCCGCGACGATCTTGGACCACTAAACCTGGAAAAGAAAAGAGCTTAGAACCAACAGTCCAAAGGCAAGTAGCGATACGTAAATTAATTTTATTGGACAAAAGGGCTGCCACTGCGTTTAGCACAATTGAACGGCAAGTAGTGTATCAAGACCTGTAATATTTTAACAATTAAACAATTCGTAAGACTAAGAGGCCGTTGAAAACCTCCTTTACTTCGGTGAGAGAAAATAAATGTTAAATAAAATCACTAGTGATTTTCTGATAAATATTTATGCAAGAATATTAAACTCAGAAACAGATTAATAATAAAGAGCAAGACACTATTTTTACATACGTAAAAACCAGAATTGTATATCGTTACTAAAATATCTATTTGATTTTCAATAAATATCAGTCCACAGTGTTAAATTCGACCCCCCGGGTCTTCGTTTCTTTCTACCCTGCCATCTCTCCTCTACCACTAACGGCCTCTCCCCCCTTAATATTGGTGATATCTCATCATCGGGAAAGTTGCCCGAACATTTGGTCCTTCGAGCCGGATAGATCGTAGAGACACGATCTGTTCCGAGCCGACTAGAGTGCGCACGCTTGAGTCGGAAGGAGAGAAAGAGATAGTTGTGCGTAGCCGCGAGCATCGGGCCTGACAGTGCAGCTCCGCACAGACTCGCCGGAAGAGGGCGCCTAAGAACTAAAATCGACAAGCAGATCAACATCGATTGAGGGTCGATAAGGTAGAACAGCATAACCTAGAAATACTGTGAGTAAATTTCGAACCGATAGAGGGCCTTCATTCTTTGGCAGTAAATTCAAAATAAACTCACCGCCTTTTAGTATAATTTATGTAAAAGCTAATAGAGAGTGTGTTTGCAGACTATTTGTTTAACTAAATTGGAAATATTGACTATTGCCATGGTATTATCATGTCTGAAGCAAGGACACTCGAAGCCCATAATATGATATCAGATCAGAACCTATCTACCAGCATGGCAACACAACAGTTACCACCTCGGCTCTTTCTCAAGTTGAAATCACAAGAGACGCGTCTCAATCGTATCAGACGGTTAGGTGAAGACTTTTCTAAACCAAATCCAATACAATACAAAACGAATCATTCAGTCCGCTCTTAAGGAGATTAAAGATCTCCATGTCCAATTTAAGGCAGAACATAATATGTTAATAGATAGATGGGCATCTGAACTGATCAGTTACCAATACACTACGGACAATATCCAAAGTGTTGAATTAGAGACCTACGGCAAGAGCAAATCATAATTGCTGCCTTGAATAAACTCACAACAACAACCAACATGGGCACTAGTCAACCCAGAAAAGAAGAAGAAAAAAGGAGACTATTACGTTTGCCAGAAGTTGTAATTGAAAAATTCACAGGTGATTATTTCAAATGGAACAATTTCAGAAAGACGTTTATGGGCATAATCATATCAAGAGGAGACTTAGATGACAACGAAAAGCTATATTATCTTAAGAACTCATTGGGGGGTGAGCCCCTCAGACTAATAGAAAGCCTAGATTTTGAAGATGACTCATTCAAAACTTCCTGGAGCTTGTTAATGGCCTTCTATAACAAACCAAAAATACATATGGCTGCTAATTTGGACAAGGCATTAGCTAAAGAAAGTTATGAGCCCGTAAAAAACATCCACGCAAGAAAAATCCTAAACATAGCAAGAGAAATGTTAACAAGGCTGAGCTACCAAGTAAAGACTCACAATCTAAAAGAAGTCATAATAGTACACTTAGTAACTAGATTATTAAACCATCAACTACACCTTGACTGGGAAAAAACTATAGTAAACGACGACAACTACCCAAGTTATGAACAGTTAATTAAGTTTCTAAAAAGCCAAACAAGTGCTTTGTGATGAAAGGCTCCGAACAAGAAGGGACAAAAAATCATTCCACCCAAGCCAACAAGGTATATAGGAAAGCTTCAGTCAACGCAGCTTCTCGACCAGTAGACAAAAGGGGTAGAATAAAGCAAATATACATCTTCAAGTATTGCAATAGTACACACCCATTAGAAATATGTAAGAAAATATGTAATTAACACCTTGAATGAAAGTGACCAGCAAGGCTCGTTTATATCCTTTGATGACTGCGAAACCCATATCTTAGGTTTGAGATGGCTACCATCTGAAGACTGTTTTAAATTTACATCAAAAATAACAAACACAAATCTAAAGTCATTTACAAAAAGACCCATTCTTTCAGAAACTGCACGAATTTTTGATCGCCTAGGTTTTATATCTCCTGTAGTGATCGAGGCGAAAATGTTCCTACAAGAGCTATGGACTGAAAAATATCATTGGGATGAGCCACTGTCGACATAGGTAGTACAAACTTGAAGCAAGATAAGAGCCGAGTTCAACGAGTTGCCCAGCATAACAATCCCATGCTGATTCAATACCCGGAGCAATTCAAAGGTGGAACTAAATGGACTTTCCGATGCTTCGGACCTGGCAATGGCATAAAAGACATAAACGGCTGTTTTTAATTTAAGAAATTATAATTAGCATCTACGTTATTTTCAATGAATTAACTAATGTAATCTTTTTCAGTACTTATTTAATGAAGTGTTACGTATTAAGCAGCATTATGAGCATTTTGTATTTGTTACTAGCATCCACTCATTTCCATTATTTTAATGTAAATAAAATTGTAAATGCTTGTGAAAATAGTGGAAAGAGAGAAGAAACAAGGAAGCTTTTAAGGGAAATGAAGTAAAAGATGTAATTGATTTACTCATTAGATTATATGGAAAGATGACTTCCTTACATTTTTCTAAAATATTTTATAAAAAAATTTAATTATAAATAATTGTTTATAGATTGGTAATGAAATATATTTGTATATTAATTAGCGATATTATACTATACATATATATATATATTACAACTTGATTATACAACTAAATAAGAGTTCACTGAATTTATTTAATATATTTAAAATACATAATATTTAATAAAATAAAGTAAAAAGACGTATTCATTAAAGCAGAAATATATTTGTAATTATATAGAAATAGATTGTGTACTATGATTTGAGATTTTTTATATGTAAAGAATCTTATTTGAAAGGTTCTCGAGTCTTGAACAACATTAACTGAATGTATATAATGTATTTTACAATTATGTTGTTGAAGAATTGGAACGTGATATTATTACATTATTAACCCGAAAATCGGCACTAATGGTAATTGATCCATGAAAAATGATATAAATGTACCTGAAACGAATTGTAACTGAAAAAATTGTATTAAATGGCTGAAATTATTATAAAGTAGTCCAATGAATAGTTATAGATTTTATAATAAATAAAACTTCGGGCTCATCTTTATTCTCAAAATTTTATACAAGCATGGCAGTAAATACACGTGAAATACTAATTTGTAAACATTTTATTAACATTGTGTAGTTACTTAAATCTTACACTTCACAGTTATGTGGTAAACTTGCATATTTTTTTTTTTTTTTGTATAATGCTTAATCTTATATTTGTCCTTTAACTGTTTGCTTCCAAGAGAAAAGGATCGTATCGGATGAAAAGTTGAAGAATATTTCAATTTAACGAAATTGTATTTTTCATTATAGTTCTCCATTACTTTTCAAATTCATTTAATTTTTCGTTACACAAAAATGTAAATTAAATACAAGATTAAAAAATTATTATTTAGGCTATTGTGGGCATTAAGTGGTACAAATAAACGTGCAAACCTTGAATATTGTAAAATCACTGGTTTATTTTTATTGAAATTTTTCCATATATTTAATTAAGCATATCTTTTAAGAATATATTTTTAAACTTAAGGTGCTCACATTCTTCATTACTACGAATACATCGCTTTTATTAATAAAAAATAATACTTTTGACTCCGTCAAATATGAAATACTAAATTTTCAAAAATTATTTAAATGATAGGGATTAACATTATCTAACAATTTAATAAAAATTTTTATCGCAAAATACGCCTGTCCCAAATTTGTTACAAGTTATACATTTCTGTTGCAGTATTTTTTATTAATCGCTTCTTTCAATTAAAAATAATATTTCTTATTTGATTACGACCGTAAAATCGCGCAAAAATATACAGATTATGCTTATGCGAGTCAACTTTAAAAACAAAATGCTTTATACTTTCATTAACTCGATACACGTTTAATTTTGTTAAGGGTACATTTTTATAAGACAGCGTTTCAGACAAATCACAATGAAGATAATCCTAATCGCAATATTAAAGAAGTACGTATTTATAAATGTGAACAAGAGTAAGGAGTCGTGAGAGTCAACCGTCATCTTACGATGTCTATACACAAATGTGCGTGAGCGTGTGCGCCCGTGTGAATGCGTGTACGTATATATGTATATGTATATATAAAAGCGAATGAAGTAAGCTAATTTATAGTTCTTTTAATTATATGTGTGAACACAAAAACAAATAAATAATAGTATTTAATAACAATACTAGTAGGGATTGAATTTTTCGTATTCTCGTAAGCCCAAATTGGTTTTTATATTATTGAATTAAAAATTCTCTTTTAAAATTTCATTTAATGACAATCCACTTTTTAATGCGAGACCTTCTCATCTTTTCACAAACCAAATACTCACAATTTATGTTTTTCGTTTAATTATTTTAAAAACATAACATAGAACTAATCGATTCCATTAATTGCAACCTATTAACAAAATTGATTTCTTATATTAAGTTTTAATTACATAAAGTTAACTCTATTAAGCTCTCTTTCTTGTTTTAATACGTAATAAATGATAAAATAAAAAATAAAAATAAAAAAAAAAAAAACTTATCTACACAGGCCTGTACACGCTATAGTTAAGCAAATAAAGAGGTATATTTGATAAATACCAGGACGAATAGAATTTATTGCATAAATCACAGAATTTGATAATTGCGAGCTGCTGAT
>JAPYYT010002851.1:0-32212 GCA_030522565.1 Ceratosolen corneri | reverse complement strand
ATAGTTAAATTTAACACAAAATAAACCGTTGAATTAAACTATAGTAATTTCTGCAATACGAAGCCATTATTTTATAAACATTATTTTAAGAGCATTAATTTCATTATTATAGAATATAATGAATATGAATCCATTTGCAATAGTATGAGGAAATGATAAATGTAATATTACAAATATTAAGTTTTTATTTATTATACCTATGTGAATATAATAGGCATATAATTTGTACATATCATTGTAAATAACTAAATTATTTATCCTAAATATGTACTGTACGTTAAGGTGCAGTGCATCTGTATGAAAGTTAAATAAAAAATTGAATTAATTATATATATTCTAATGAAAAAGTTACATTTTAATTAATACAGAAAATGACAAATTATACATTTCGTCAGTTGCTTTTTATGAATAATATTCTGAAAAAACAACAGATGTATATAATTGTAAACATGACAAATATGATTGGAAAAAAAATCAGGAAACAAATATATATATTACTTTAGCCGCAAAGGCAATGAACTGCATCATAACATATGTATTCATTGAGCCGCAACTTGCAATCCAGAAATTTGATATGGTATAATTTATATACAATAAGTAAGAACATAACATGATTATTACTAATGTATCTGTTAATATAATAATCTATTTATGTACAATTGCTCGTAACAAATAAAAATGTCTTCTAGTGGAAAATTTTTTTTTAGTAGATCTATTTATCTTCATTTGTTCCACCCTTGATCATTTGTATATTGAAATGAGCTTTAAAATTTATTACTAATTTTTTTTAACCTGTAAGTAACATTAATTGTAATTAATTTTAATTAAAAATCTGATTAGTTTTTGATTTATCAATAATTTAAAAGATCTTAAGTTATATGTATTATTTTTCCTTTTAATTATATTAATTATTGTTATTTAAATATCAGTTTAATACCTTAATACTTAATATATAATAAAATAATAATATTTAATCGTTAATTTTTTAAAATCATATTTCTTCTAATTTCATTGTATTCAATCAATTTAGTTTAAATTTTATAAATATCAACTTTCATATAAAATTTATAATAAAAATATCACATTGATTCTATCATATTAGAAAACAATTGATGTATCAAATTAAAAATTATAACATTATTAATTAATGGTGTATTTACCGACTATTTATTATGCCAATTTATTACTATGCCAACATTATAATCAATTTTAATTTTAAAATATAATTTTTTTAAATAATTTGAAACATAATAGATTTTAAAATGTGAATAATTTTATGCAACTAATAATAAATGAATGAAACAAAATTTTTTTTAAATTAAATATTTGTAAGTAAAATAATGTATACTCACGATATAATTATTCCTAATTAAAGTATTTTATTTAAATATATACCTGCATTATTAATATTTATTATCAGTGTTTAAAATAAGTAATAGTAAAATTTAAAGAATTTATGAAAAAAATTCGATTTTTTATCACTACATCAAAACAATTTTGAAGTTAAACAAAAGTATTACAAAAAAACTTAATGTATTTTCTTTAATGAGCTAAATAGATTTAAAGCAAATATTTTAATTTATAAATTTAATTTATTATCTCGATTTAACAGACGTTACTGATTGAATGTTTTTTAATTAAATAAAAAATATTAAATTATAATTTTGAACGGCCTTTGTATAGGTTTTCATATTGTTCAGGTTACCTTATTGAATGCTCGATTTATCTAACTGCAGAGACACGATCTTCGAAAAGACCATCAATACTTATTTACTTGGTCGTGCATTATTACAGAATATCTTCATCCTTTCTTATTTATGCATTGTTTATGCATGCATTCTTTTCTTGCATTATGGACAAAAATCTTCTATTCCTTTTGTCTCTTTGATTCTTTAGTTAATTTACATTATTTATGTCTCACATGCGACAAGAGCGAAATTTAGATATTGCAATAACATTGGCATAATTGTCACGCAGGCTTAAATTCTACATCTACTAAATCGTAGACAATAATAAAAAAAATATGACATCCTTATTACAATTTGCCGATTATATTCTGAGCTCCCTAATTTATTATAATTTTATAAATGATATTATAAATTTGTACAATTACAAATCTAGAGCCTGAAAGTTATAAATGCATAGCGGTTACTTTAATCGGTTTTAAAATACTTAACGATAACTTAGGATAATAAATGTAAAGAGATGAAAGAAGAAACAACAATTGGTTGAAAAATGTATTCAAAGGAATAATATTTGATTCTCTTGATAAAATAATCAGAAAAATTATGGAAAAGTAAAAAAAGAAATTACAGACCGGGGGAGTACAAAGGTGAGCAAAAATTACAAGCGAGAATTAATTGTAGAAATAATAATATGAAGAATATACTTCCTTAACGATTAAAATAAGTTTAAAAGAATTTTAATCCGTGGGATAGTCAAAGACTATCGACATCGAATTAGTAGACACTATCGTTATTTTTAGTTCTGTAGCTCTATTTACACATAAGTAATAGTGTCGCTCTCTACTTTAACTATATAAATACGAATTTTTATAGTACTTCTGAATACCTGTGAACTTGATGATCTCAATAATTAGAACGTACTTTATTACCATAATACTCGACATATTAAATGGCGCTTAGCTTATCATTTGTGCTGATTCTTATATTATTGTGCATAAAGGCCTTTGTACCAAAGAGATTAGAATCATATACAATAAAGAAATGACTACAGAGAGTAGAAAATAAGGTATTAATAAAAAAGGTTATATAGAATGAAAACATCTCAAATGGTGGATAAAGTCCAAACATATGAACTTGAATAGTAAATTTGAAGAAAGAGACACATTTAAGTGAAAAGACTATCACTATCCAAAAATTTATGAAAGTTAATAATGAACTTTATCAAACTCTGCATAGTTGCAATATGAATTAAAAAATTAAGAATATGGTTAATAATAACTAAGAATTTGACGACATTCACCAATGCGAAGGTAGAAGTTCAGACAAAGTCTGTAAAAATGCTATGATAATATTAGTACCAACCAAACCAAATTAAATTATAGCTATTGATATAAAAAACTTGTTTAAAGAACTAATACTATCTAAAGAACTAATAGAGAAATGATGAAAGTATAGGAGAAATATAGCATTACTTGTTATTTTTAATTAATGTAAACTATTAGTACTGATACTTAACTGATAAAATCAGTAACTTAATGCTAAGGTATTTATTCCTTATTATTTCTATACTCTTTTTAGACTAAGGTCTTAAAACCTAAATACTGAATTATTTGTGTAACCACCACAAGAATGGAGTTCTCCGATAGATATAGTAATTAGTATTTTATAAGCTAATTTTATAAGGCAATTAACTAATCCTTTATTCAGTCTTAGTTAATGTACTTCGAGATATACACATATATGCAGTTGATGATTATATTAAATTACCGTTTTCTTATTAGCATAATTAAATTAAGTAACGATAGAGCTATAGTATCGCATTATTCCTAATAGTCTTTAAGCATAAAATTACTACAATTAAAGTTCGCTTATCATAATAATCTATAATTTCTTGAATAATTATAGTTATAAATTATTATAAGATTAACATAAGTTTTAATGTAAAAAAATATAATAAATAATGTTCTGCATTAACAACAAATTATTACAAAATGTCATTATTATTGAAATTACATTGTCAGTTTCTTCACACTGAGTGCATAACGCTCACAATAAAAAAATAAGAAAATTTTGTTAACATTGTAATAAATAAGATGTAAAGTAGAATTAATTGTATAAATAAAATAAGAAAATTTTGTTAACATTGTAATAAAATAAGATATAAAGATAAAAAATATGTATATAAAACATTTTTTATATTATACCGATTAGAATAATAATATGGAATAGATATTAGTTAAAGTGTAAAAAATTATTAGTTATAGTCAATGATTTTATTATCTATTTAACAACACTATGTCAAAACTAGGGAACAATCAATACAAAATTAAGGTATATAATAATCTGAAAATTAAAATTATAATTATGAAACGAAATAATTATTCTTAGCAAATGAGAAAATTCTTAAAAATAAATATAATTTCTACATTTTCCTTTAATGTTGTGAATTAATCTATATTCATCTCTTTATAATAATTTTGTAAAGTTATTGAATGAAAAACTTTTCTGCAATTAAAAATAGACTTTTTGATACTAATTAAAAGTACTAATAATGTTGTTGATAAGAAAAAAATTTAAAGTTCACTGACTTTGTGCACTCATACCCTCAATGTCTGAAGTTTTTATTTCATATTTTGTGAATAATAAATACTACACATAAGTAAATAAACTCCAAGTAAAATGCATTCCTATTAGTAGTAAAAATGCACTTCTAAAGAAACAAAGGAAAAAAAATGCTTAAAATAGCTTAAAAAGGTCATTCCGTAATACTATTTCATTTTTGAAATTGAAATTACGTATTCCTTGGCATTAACGACTGAAACAGTAATATGAATAGAAGCAATATAAGCATCATAACAGTTTATCATAACCAAGGTCATGTGCTTTACGCGCGTTGCATAAATACACGTCATTGCGTGCAATCAAGAACAATATTATCGTCGACTTCTATCTGCATCGAAGCATTAAAAGTAGTTGGCCCTCATCAACTTTACACCTTACCTCGATGTTCTCCTTTTCGACATGACACTCCCTGCTATTTTCAGCCTCAATAGTCGAGGATTTGAATACGCTAATTCTACACTTATATAGTATATCCGATCGAATAAACGGTGAGATATGTTTGTAATAATGTTGCTATTATATGAAATATAAAACTTAATTGCTCACAAATCAGCAGCGAAGCGTTCAAATATTGTCATTGATTGGATTTTAATAAATATAAATTTACATATAAATAGACGAAATATTGGGGTGAAGTACAAAAGTACAAAAGTTAATTATGAGATCTTTTGCTGTATTGTAAATATAATCGCTTTGTTTTATATCTAATATATAAATGGATCTGTACAGCATAGAACATTATTGAATAGAAAGAGAATGCTTTAAAATCTTGATATTTACTTTACATAAACAAACAATGACAAGAATTTTGGTTGTTAAAAAAAAAAGTATATCTTAAAACCTAGAAGTTAAATTAACAAACAAAACGATATTGTCTCTGTAAGAAAATATGATCTTATTCCACAAAAGCTTAACGAAGTTTTAATAGTATTTAAATTTCAATTCCAAATATTTTTTTTTCCAGGAATTTTTTCTCTTTAATAATTACAATATTTTATATGTATCTTTAAATAATTTTTCTTATACCCTATGAATTTCTCTTTTTGATTCATTGTACTTTTACAGACACGAAAACGTGTTAGAAAGTTGATCGAACTATGTTATACTTTTTCTATCCTAGATATTTAAAATATCTTTTAGCACTTGAAAGGATACAAACACCAAATTTGAAATATATATCATTAAAGTGACTCCATTCCATTATGGTTGCTGTTTCGGTAGTAGAACAAGAATTCTGAATTTTCCTTCTTTAACTCACAAAATGCTTGCTTTTGTACCAGTTTGACAACAAATTTTGAAACAAGATTTTTTACTTTCTCATATTAGTTTCTCCGTTTAGTGCTTTTTAGTTTCTGCGCAGAGTTTAGTATTTTTTCATAATAATATACTAGAAAATTTATCGAAAATTTTAAAAAGTCAAGAGGAGATATATAAAAGCGTTATATATATATATATAGAGAGAGAGAGAGAGAGAGAGAGAGAGAAAAAGAGAGAAAGAGAATAGAAGAAAGATACACCTTCAGAATGGTTTTTATATTTTTTATAGCATTTTTTGAGTTTTCACGATAGACAAACAGTTACATTTATATAGATGCGACTAATTTTAGAATTTTATACACATTTATTATTTTATTCTCTATAATTTTAATTTATCACAATTAATGATAAAACAATAACTTCTCTTGTAGATTATAAGGTTTTTAGAGCATAATTTAAATTTTTGTGCCTTTCCGCGGTTATATTTTTCTAGACGCAATTTTTCAAATTCACTATTAATAATTTTTTAATTGATTATGAATAGCAATATAGTTAATGATATTTAAAAAATTTATAATTAAAATTTTACTTATTAATAAAAAATATGAATGAAAATATGTATTGAGCATTGTTACTAAATCTATAAATATATATTGCTTATTGTATATAAATAAAAATTAATAAAAAATATCTAAAATATAAAACCTTAAATTATGTTAATTAGAAAATAAATTTTCTAAATTTCAAAGAATTTTTTTTTACATATTTTTAAAAGAATTATTCTACTTCGAATAAATGTTGTTAACAATTTATTATTAACAACATTTTAAATAATTAATATAAATATTAAAATAATTTACTATATTTTTAAAATTTTTATTAGGAATATAACGAATTTTTATTATATATATTTTATCTATACGGTATTTGTAATTTTATAATTTTATTGAATTTATTAAAATTCTTATATTATTTATATTTATAATATATAAATATAAAAAAAAATTAAATTTTATAATTACATAATTATTTTTTTAAATATTTTTTTTAATTAGATTTCATTCAATACATATGCTGCCTAAGAATGTCTAATGACATAATATATATCAATTTATAAGAATTTTCATTGAATTATCTAAGTAAAAATAAAATAACGTATTTTAAGAATATATACTCAATTAAAAATTAGCCACGAAATAGTCTAGCACACGTTTATACTAACACTTTTAAATTAGGTCACATTGTTCTAAAAAAATTATGTGCTGTTTCACATTATTTTCTATTGTCATAAATCTTTGAACCAAATGTAATAATGGATCGTGCTTATATACTTCTTTTATAATCTGGGAAAGCTAATTAATGTATAAAAAATTCATCAATATTTTGGAGCGGTTTAAAATTATCACAAAGTTGCAGCTATTTTGATTTCTCATTTTGAAAATTCCACTAGTTGATTGAATGCAATAGTTTTAAAATAGAGTGACCTGACTTACTACTAGAATTAAAATTTCAGTGAATTATAGAATTCTCTCAATACAAAAATAAAATTTAATACAATATGAATTTAGTAAATTAACGTGGAAACAAATTATTGTTTACATTTACTTTGATGAAATGATTACGCAATTTTGATTATTTTAAAGTACTGAGAGATATTTATAAAACAAAATTGCTAGTAGACTTTGATATTTTCTTATTGTTAAATAAAATTTTTGTTAAATATTTAATTAACTTAGTCTTGTGTTTTAAGAATTTTATTGGTTGTATATAAATCTCCTGGTTTAATTTAAATCATTCATTTATATAATACAAGTATTATCGACTATAAATTATAATTTAGAATTTGTTATGTAATCATTTGATTAATTTTTATTCTTGAAATACTTATAAGTACATAATTTATTTACATTAACATTACTCATGCCTCATCTTTCTTTCAATCTTTCAATTAACATAGTCATGATTAAAACTTAATATTATTTTAAATGATCATTTTTTTTTTCCTATTTCCTAATAAATATAAATATAAACACACTGTTAATTAGCATAAAGTAATATTACTTATAATTCGATTGATAAGTGTATGAAATAAAAAAAAAAAATCTTTTAACCTAATACGGGAAGATAAAATATTATGTTTGTATGTAAAATAGTATTGTCATTTACTCGGATGGAATAATGAAAGGTTAAAAAACTGTTTTCAGTTTATAAATCATTTTAATTTATTAATCCTGTTAAATTGTATGCGATTTACAAATCACACCGAATTTGTGATGAGAAGTAAAGAGAAAACTGAAATTCGTCTCCATTTCTATTAAACCTTTTAAATAAAACCTAAAGATTGAAGTTTTCCATACAAATTTAAATTACATTACGACATAATTTTTTATTAAAACAACAACCAACCATAAATTAAAAATATAGTTTTAAACTGAATATGGATTTCTTTTCTTTTAATCAATTCTTAGTAATATTCTGTTTTGTAATATTTATAAATGTAATAATAAATTTCATTTACTCAAACAAATGAATACTTAATTGTTCTATTGTTTTAATTTGAATTGAATAATTAATCATAGACTATCTTTATTAATTTCAATTATGTTAGTGAGAAGATATTTGCAAATTCTCTAAATAGGTCAAGTTAGTGGCTAAAGCTTTTATTATTTATTGCTTTCTAACATAATTGGTAAATGATAGAAATTTCTAAATTATATATTTATGTAATAGTATTGTTTTTTACAATTTTTTATTATTGAAAAATTAATTAGATAGTTTCTCTACAAGACAACTTCACTATAACATTAACTACATTACATTGAATAAACTGTCGTTATCTAATATGTCTAGACAATTTACGAGATTCTAGATATAAAAAGCTGCATCCCCAACAATATATCTTCTAATTTTTAATGTGAGTGACCACATCTTTACACATCTTAGTTTCACGAGAAACACCAAGGCAACAGAATCATTACGCAAGTTGGCTTGCGCACGCCCTGCTTTACCAGGGCCAAAGATTTTCCCGACATTTCCAGAATCCCCATCGATCCGGTGGCTGTTGCTGCTATGCGTACATGCGCGTCTCAAACCTGTCGGTACGAAAAATAAACTGTAAACTGCCTCTTGTTCTTCCTAAAATTTATTGCTTATTTGCCAATGCAGTTTGCTTAATTAGGATTCGGCTTTTTATTTGTTACATGCCATGACTTGGTCCGTCCAAGTGAGGTTGTCGGCTGTTGTCATTTCATTATCCACGATGAAAAGATTCGGCACAAATTAGCAATTACCACACGACGTTGCAAATGATTTGTCGAAAAACTTAATAAAGAAGAACTATCAACTGTTACGTTCAATTGCGTATTGAAATCTTTTTGAAAACTAAGGAGGCGTTTTAAATCGCTCTTATACACCTTTTCCACATTTATGTTACATCGAATGTCGCCAACTATAAGACGAAATTAGAAGAAAGAACGCGCGTAAAATTTCATCCCGGTGAAAACTCACCTGTTTGCGGTGAATGTAAATTAGCCAATTTCATGACAGTATCACCCAGCTTCTGCTGCACATCCTCGTCCGTCATCCTCGAGATTCTCTCTCTTGATTTTTTTATTATCTTTACAGGGGGTTAGGTGTTTTGTATAAAATATTGTGTTGATTAAAGGCCCAAGAAATGAGCGAGAAAACACTACAAGCACAGCAAAGCACACCGATACACAAACAGGGCGAGGGTGAGTATCGCTGACACGACGATAGAGTCACTAGTTTATGCACTACGATATATCCGACGCGTTTTAGCCGACTGACGAATAATACTTGGTGCTGCTACGCTTAGCTATATGAAGTGAGCTTCCTCTCTCTCTCTCTCTCTCTTTCGCGCGCGCGCTTCTTCTCCCTACCTATTGCATTACTTTTCCTTTTCCTTATATGATGGGTGTATTTTATGTTTTCAAATTACGCGAGGTTTACCAAATTTCATAAAATTCCAACACAGCATTACATTTTAGATGAATCTCCTAAAATATGTTGAAACTGCGTAACGTAGCGCGTAATTGTAAATAAATCTATATAATTGAAAAGGATTAAGTTTTCATTTACATTTATTAAGAATTACTTTTTAAAATATTAAATTAAAAATATTATTATAATATTATATAAAATAATTTAAAATATTAAAAATTACTTGCATCTATTATTAGACTGTACATGAAAAACAATATCTACATATTAAATAAAAAAGAAAGTAATAAAGTTAATGAGTACTTGTAATTAATAAATTCCTTCATTGAAGATATCTGATTTTATAAAATACATCCCATTTTAGTCCATCAAATTAACAACTACTATTATTATTACACAACTAATAATAATAATATAAGTTTTATACAAATATTCACTTATTATATAGAATGATGAAGATATATAATCTCCGTTAATTATATATAAACTTAATATTAAACTTAATCATCTAAGAATATAAATTTGAAATTTAATATAAAAATATAGTTAGGACAGGTGGGTGAATTTATTTGTTTAATTTTTTTTTTAATTAAATTTGAATAAATTTGTCGAACTGTAGTTTCTATACAATTGTTCCAATTTGAAAATACTTCAAAACTATATAACAAAATTTATTTATATTTTATACAATAGATATTTATAAGATTCTTACTATTATAAGACCTTACATTTTTTAAAAATTTTCTTACGTTTTTAATATAATAATCTTAATAAGATCTTAAAGACAAATATTATTATATATTTACAAATAGATTTATTAAAGTTTAATATATTTTAATAGAAAAAACAAACAAGTTAGTATTTATAAGTATTCAATTATATATTAGCCGTTTCAAAAACAAAATGGTTCAAATGAATGTACCTATTGTTGTTGTGATTGTTGATGTTATTTTTAATGTTGTCATTATAGTTATTATTGCATTGATTATAATTTTGAAATGATAATGAGAAACGATCATTTACGATTTTATTTGCGAATAAAATTAATAATACATTTTTAAATTATAATATATTTATAAGTCAATTAAATATGATAAGATAACTGTTAAACTTGTATCATTTTTATCTTTTATTTAAAGTTATTGTTTCACCTTTATCCAAAATAATGTTCATAATTACTTATATTTGAATAACTCCACCTTCTTGAACATCATCAATCGAGTTCTAATAATGCATGCATAACTCACACGTCATTACTATTATTATTAAAATTTTATCTTTTTAGATTTTATCACGTACATTTTACTAAAATAAGAGTCTTAATAATAGCGATTAATTTGAAATTTATCTTTTACAAAAATATTATGAATTACATGAAATGATATTGTTATGATTTTTAATACTGTATTAATATGTCAATACCATATATAATTTATTATAACTTTGTTTATTTATCTTTATTTAGCTCATTTCTCTTTCTTATTTTGTACTAAGAAAGTTCAAATTAAAGTAAACAAGTTTACTTCGTACCTTCATTTTACCGGGTATTTTTTATTTATTATCTTTGAGATCTAATAGTACGTTCAGGACACTGAGGATTCGGTGTGCAGAAAGAATATTCTTCTATTAATATTCTAATGATTCTAATGATCGGTGAAATCATGTATCAATATTGAGATAAATTTGAATGATGATTGAGAAAGTGACGAAAACAATCCTGTACCAAATTTTCAACGATAATTTTTCATTTGGGTAATCAAATCAAATCAATTTGAATTCAATATGCAATAAATAAATTAGAAGAAACAATGTCAAACATTACATGGAATTATATTAAATAAGAATTAGCACAATTCCATTTTTGATTTTTAGTATACTTTTGCACTAACACACATATCAAATTTTTTTATATATATACTTTTTATAAATTATTTTTTTATAATATAATTTATTTTATATGTATTTTTTTACAAATTTATATATATATATATATATATATATATATATATTTGTTTTTTATATAATATTTTAAAACTGTATGATAACAATAACTATAAATAGTGTTAAATCAACCTGTGAATGCACCAATTATAAAACACCAAAACGAAAAGAAACAAATTTATAGTAAATTATGCATCGTTTTTACTTGCTAAAATATTAAACTATATAAAAGTATATTTCCTAATCAATTAGACTACAAAAACTTTTTATGTAATAATAGAATTTTAAAAATAGTTTTTAGTCTTTAAAATAATTTAAAGTAATGAAATTGTAAAAGGAAATTATATAGATACAATTATATAGATAAATTATTCATTATCCCATAATAGAAGTTTTTAAATTAAATGAAATTATGTATTTTTTATGATAATATAAGGTAATGATTCTTTCCGAATATAATGACTAAATTGATTAACAGTATGATTATTAGTAAATCCATTAAAAAATTGTTTAAAAACTAAATGTTCTTCTTTATTGACCTAAAATCTACACATTTATGACAGATAAAAATGATTCTCTTAAATAAAAATGATAAGGGTGAGCTTATCTCTCTACATAGAAGATTATCTGATTGTAATTTGGTTTGAATTTTTCTGAGCTTCTTCAGCTAGATTTTAATAAAAGTTCTTATATATTTTATTTTTGAAAAATTCTGAGTACTTATAAACCAAATGAATTACAAAAAACAAAAAAAATTTTTTATTAAACTTATATTCGCATTGCCAACAGGATTGTTATATTTATCGTAATTATGTAACAACTTAAAGTTGATTACATAAACTACATATATTTTAAAACATTCTAATAAACTTTATTTATCTATGCTATTTCGTTAGCGAATACAACAAATTTTCAAAGAAAAGAAAGAAATTTGACGAAAAATAATATAATGTTCGAGTTATCTAATCATTATCATAAAGATTGATTTGTACGTGCCATTAAGATGTAAAAAACAAGCTCTTTACTTTGTATTGAATCAGCAAAATATTGCTGATGATGAAATCACTGACGTCGTCGCTTAGTAAATTGTCGCATGAGGAAGTCCTTATGCGTTTTACTTATCTCCGTTTCATTTTAGAAATATTTTATATGCCACATGGATTCTGCATCTCGTATATAATCCACAAAATTTATAAAAATGTTCTGTTTTTCAATGTTTTCTTTCTGCCCTACTGTCAATATGCATCCCGAGACTCACTTTACTTCTAGTCTCGCTCCCTCTTACTTAATTATACCTTATATGCTCTTACCTACCACCCTCTTACCTAATTATATATTATTATTATCATTATTATAATGATTATTATAATAATTATTATTAATATTAGCTCTAATTCCCGTTTCATTCTTTATCACCTCTATTTCTCTCTTGCATGAATAGCTTTTGACGATTTGAGATATTTAGATAATTTTATAGTTAACGATATCATATAAATCAAAATAGATTTCTTTTTGAATTCTATCTAACTAGAAACATACAGCGTCATAGTGTGTTACAATTGTATTATAAAATCGATTGATATTATAAATTTATTGACAATTTTTTTTAATTAAAATGACTTGTGTTATAAGTTGCTTACTTATATAAAAGATGTAAATAAAGTAAATAAAAGATTTATATAATTTAATACATAAATTGAATTTTGAAAATGAGTAAAGTAATTAAATGCAAGTTATGAATTTCAATTATTATAAATTAGGAATTAAATCCTCAACTAATTACATAAAAAATAATTAATTAATTAATTTAATTAATTAAATAAAAATTAATTAATAAAATATTACTTACATAATTTTTTTATCTCATTTACTATTACATATTTTACATATAATATTTAATAGAAAATTCCAATATTTAGTAAAATACCTTTTTCAGTTAAAAGTTAAATAATACTAATTATTACTTTGAGTATCATTAATATATAAACACTGTTAATAATTATTCGAATGAAATTCGAATTATGGAAAAAGAAATTAAAAAATTAACAATAAAATATTTGTAAATAATATTTGAATTATAATTTTGAAATCTGTTGTTGTTTATCGTAGTATATGTAAGTTATATCAATAAATTTATTTTAAATCAATAAATGTATTATTAATTCGCTACATTTCTTTTCTAATAAAAATTATGCACTATTATAAATAATAAAGTATTACAGACTTTTACAATAATAGTAACAATGAATTTTAAAGGAGTAAAGAAGCTACTTAGACTATAATTTTTCTTCTATACTTTAACTTTATTCTGGAACAACTTCTCCAATACAAGAATACATTTCTATATATTTCTATAATTTTTTTTATTATAAATTTAAATCAATTTAAATTTTTATATAAATTTTTTATTATAAATATAAATATAAATAACATTTTTCTTTTATGTCATATACATTTGCTATGTATAGATTCCTACTATGAAAAAATAATAAATATAATATTTAAACATTATTCGTTTATTGAGTATATCTCATTAAAGTATCTTGTGAAAGTATTTAGCAATATTTTTATTCATACCATTATTTATAGATATAGTACTATGTCAAGAAGTACAGATGAAGTAATTTCTCTGATCACTTATTTTATTTATACTTACTTTATTGATTGAATATTTACTTCTAATTCTTAACAAAAATTTAAAATTAAAATGCATCTTTTTACTATATAATAAAAGTTTATGGTAATAGTAAAGCGAAAAAGAATTTAAGACATTATTACAGTGATATAAAATAAAGTATAAATATTAATATATATTAATAGATATATCATAAATAGTTTAATAAAATATTGTGCAATACATATTGATCAATTAGGATAATATTTGGACAAAATTGGTATAAATTACTCAAATATCAAATTTAAATATTTATAATTTAAATAATTCACCATAATTAAATATTAATTTTAAAACCATTCATCATTTACCAAACAGATTGAATATTTTAATTTAATTATGAAGTTTTTATTGATCAATAATACTTCTTATTTGACTTATGGTGTTATATTAAAATAAACTTGAACAAACCAGATTATGTGTGTGTTTACGGTTCTCGTGTATTGATCAGAGTAAAACATTACTAAGAGAAAAATTCTATTAGTAAAAAATAATTATTAATTATGATAAATTTAATTGTAAAAATACAAAAATTAAAGCGTAATTTAGAACATATCTTTTTGAAAGAATATTCATATTTGTTATGTACCATATAGATTATTTTCAATACCTTCAATTACAATTCAGGTAACTAAATTCCGATACTAATAATGATATTATTATACAGAAAATTAGAACAATAGATAATTAGAATATCAATATGTAATAAAGAAAATTTATACATAGTTATTCGTTACAAAGCAATTAGGTAGTTAAAAAAATTGAACAGTATTAGATTAGCCACAAGCCGTTACATATACTTTCACTTAAAATATATATAATTTTTAAAATATATGTAATTGAAATTATCTACATTTATTCAATTTAATTAAACTTTTCTTTTTGAATATTCAGAATGTATTGTTTTTATATTATCTCATTAGTATAATGCTATATATACTTCTATATTCATAGCATTTTTTTTTCGTTCCTGATCAAACAAGTCATATAATGGCATACTAATTTAATGGATCTAAAATAGTCGAAATATATATCAATGCGAGCTGCACTGAATAATACATAATTTTCAATTAATAAATTTGATTGTAATATAAAATATGTTAATGTATTATAAATTTTTTACTTACATACTAATACATTTCTTTTACATTAATTTATTTTATGCCTTATAAATGTAATTGTGTGTAGTATGTATATGCACATATGTATGTATGTATGCATATATATATAAATATGTGAAGTAATTTAATAGAGGAAATAAAACTGAAAAAAATATATTTTGCACAAATTTTGATTTAAATTGTGTAATTTATTAAAATAATACGTAAATTATTTGATTTAGCTTAATACACTATCAATGTTTTTCTGCTTTTAAATAACAATAACCTTAAAAGAAATACATTAAACTAGTTGAAACTAGTTTATTAACAATATTGATATTGAAAATATTGATAAATATTAATGTGAACAACTTATAGACATCAGTAAATTATTAATACAACAATTAGATAAATTTAAATAAATAATACGACGTAGTTTCTCCAATACTTCAAATTTATCAATTTCATAGTTCACTCAAGGAAATGCTGAATTACTATGTGTATGTGCTTTTATGCGTGAATATGTAGAATGCTTTTTTAAAGATGTACGTTCCAACTGATTTCAGTATATTTTTCATAGCTGTTTTATTTACTCTTCTCCACCAGCTCTCTCACATAAACGTTTAAGGAACGCTATAAAAAATATAATTTTAGATTAAATTGCGAAAATATTATGAATCTTCGCATTTATTGATAAATTAGATATGTATAAAATACGTGGACTCAGGAATGAAAAATCGGAAAAACATACTCTATTGAAATAAAATGAAATCAAGTAGTTATTAATATAATTGCACCTTTACAATTAGTAAAATTGCAATTAGTGAATATTCTAAATATGTAACTGATATAATCGTAGTAGTTGATATATAATTTTCTCATATATTTAATTAAGTAGTGACGCTACTATATATTTGTTGGTATTAAGAGTAAATATTCCGGTATTAAAATAATAAAATACACTTATTAGTAATAATATTTAGATGAAAAATGAGTATTCAATTTTTACCTTATCACTTATTTTATTATAATCTTACGTCATATAACATAAATATTCATGTTATTTACAATATATAAAAACAAATTAAATAATATATTTTTAACCATTGTTCGTCTAAACATCCACCTTTTTTATTAAAACATTAAAATATTAAATATTAAAATATTCATAAAAGTACTTAATAAAAACTTGACACTTTAAATATTATACATCAGAGCAATAAATAATAAATATATAATTTTATCGTTACTTTTTATATACTGCGATGGACATTCCAAAAAGTCAATCTTGTTTTTCCTATATAATCATATATTTTCCCATGCATTTTTACAATTAGCAATTTCATTACATAACAGCAAGATGTTAAAGCAATTAGGATAATCTACAGGGTATACTTACGGTTGTTAATTATTCCATTGATTATATTTACGACATCAACTTCTTGACGAAAGCTGTAAAAGTACAAATAGGGAGATCAAACATAGGAGGTTATCACTCAATGGATGGTAGCGACTTATTCTTCTTCATAGTTTGCCGAGTCCAACCAGAACTGCTAATTGATTTGATAATACAATGTAGGGAGGGGAGCAAGAATTCGTGCTATCATTTCATTCAAGAGGATCAAACTAATATTTCTAAATAGGTGTCAGTAAAACAAAATATAGTTTTTTAATTTTAAAACACTAACTAAACAACATAGGATACCAAACTACTATTCTTCATAGAAATACACAAAATTAATAAACTTATCTCACGTTTTATTTGAATACTATTAATTGAATATTTTATTTATTATTCATAATATATTACTCAATATTTATAAAATAAATAAAATTAAAATAAACCAATATATTACCAATATAATTTTAATAATTATCAAATTTCAAAATAATCTTTTCAAATAATAATTCAAAATGATGATACTGAATTCTTTAATAAACAATTATATAACAATATTAGAAAATAAAGAAGAATTTATAGCTAATTATATTTAAATATTCAATAATATTTTATATAATTTAATAAAAAATTAAAATTAATGGTAATTAAAATTACCATGATTAAATAAATAAAAAAACTTTTATTGCTTTAAAATTTTTATTTTTTGTTTGCATAATAATAAAATATACTTATTCTTCTTCTATTTTATAAATTATATATATATATATATATTACAGTATTCGCGATTGTAAATATATAAAAATTAAATTTCTATTTATAAGAAGTAATAAGTTATGAAAAATAGATATCTTTAAATCTATGTATACCATTGATAAAATTGAATGTAAATATGATAATTATTTGTAATATATTAATAATTATAAGGACACAAGCGTTTAATTCCAATGGAAAATGTAATTGAATGTAATAAGTAATAATATAATCATATAATACAAATATATATAAAAATACCAGAATATTGTATAAACATATATAACATAATAAAATAATACATTAAAAATAAAATCTACCATTAAATGCAAATGCTGTATAATATTTTATCTAAATGCAATAATTTAGTAATTGCATTATAAATATTATTTAAAAACACTTATAATGTCTAAATTTTTTTTATATCTATCATGGATCTATCAAACCATGACATATTAATACTAAATTTTGTAAATTTTCGATATGATATAAAAATATAAACAAAAAAATTTAATTATATCGATTACTAAAAATTATTGTTCTTCTGTAAGTTTATCCACAGTAAAATTTATATAATTTATAAAGTTTAACTATAATTATTGATAAGCAACAAAACTTGACTTACACGAATGAATACAGGTCCGAATCAATATTAATTAAAAAAAATACTATTTATAAACTAGCACTTACGAGTATATGGAATGAATCCATCTTCATCTTCAGGATCCAGACAGTCTTTTAGGACGGTCTCGCACTCTTGATCATTAAGACGTTCACCTAATATAAATCACCTTTTAAATTATGTTTCAAAGAAACAATAAATTTTATAAATAATATTATTGTTACAAAATAGTGTTTTATTAATTCGAAATTGTAATTCTTACTTCAAAATAACTGTTTAATTACACTTTTACCAAAAATTAAAGTATAATTTGCGTATAAAATACCATAAACAATTACCGAGGGTCAAAAGGGTGTGTGATAATTCTACTGCAAGCATTGTTCCATTTTCTGCCTTGTCGTATAATTTCAAACATTCTACAAAATCCTCGTAACAGCCCTGTTCTTTGTCCTTCTTCACTTGGCTGAAAATGGGAAGAAATTCTTCTAGGGCCATTGTTTTTTCTCCTCTTTTTTTTGTACCACCAAGCTTTTCGATGGTGGCATTGGTCGGATTTGTGTTCAGGGCACGCAGTACGTTACCAAGGTCGACAGCATCGATAACATTAGTACCGTCGGCATCGTAAATTGAAAAGGCAAATTCCGCTTCTATTAATAAAAAACTTTTTAATTAGACGAAAACAAATTTCAAAATTATTAGATTAATTAAAAAAGATATTTAAAAAATTAAAAAAACTTAGAAATATGCAGTGAGCTAATTTCATATATAATATCTTCTATAAACTGAAATTCTATAAAATAAACATGTAAACTAAAATTATAAATAAATATATAATAGAGTAAAAAATATACAATAAATAGTACATTAGATTCTACTGATTATACTTTTATATTATATATTATTATAATTATAATACTAATAATTTTAATATTAATTATATTAATAATTATAATACTATTATTATATTACTGCAATTGTGTCTTAAAGTTGTCTTACTAACATATGAATATATGCTAATGTATTATTAAGATATTATTAAAAATATTCAGATGAAATATTAAATAAAATAGATAATTTAGATTTAAATATTTTCAAGTTTCGTCAATCAATTTTTTTTAAGCTAAAACTTTTTAATTTTAATTTCAAGTAAGTTGATTCCTATCAAAAGTACAAAATATGAAAGTTAAAAAATAACAAATTCATTTTCAAAAACAAATTAAATTTCAAATTCAAAATTATATTAACTCTCAACAATTAAATTTAGATTTATATATTTAATGATATTAATTTAATAAAGTATAGTGAATTTTAATAAAATATTTATTAATTATTAATAATTATGTAAGTTAAAAATATTTAATTACAAACCGTTATTTTCTTTTGAACTAAAAATTATTGATTAATAAATAAATATTAATTTATTTAATATTTTAGAAAATAAAAATGATCTTTGATGAAATATTTTAGGACTTAATAAATTATTTCAATAATTTCAAATTTATTTCAAGAAATTTACTGTTAGAAAATTCTGTTTTTCCATTTTCTATAGATGACATATAATATTTTGTCAATATTATACAAAATTTATATATACTATATAATATTATGTATAAAGAAATATTTAAACGTAACTATATTGTATATCTTTTACAATTTGTTATTAGAGAAATTAAAAAAATTTTTAATTTTTTTTAAAGAATACAATTTTCACTTATGAATTCTTATAAGAATTTGTATTAGTTTTATAATGAAGATAAATCGAATTATCAATATTAAAATTTATTCACTATTGTTGATATATCCAAAATTCATATGCGAAGTTTTAGCTTCTTAATGTTGTATGTTTTCTCATTGAAATGTTTTTCACAAAAAAAACGAAAGATATTTGTAGGATAATTAATTTTTTTATTATAAACACACACACAAATATATTAAATTTTAAGGAAAATATTTTTTACAAATAATATTTAAATTACAGAAAATAGCATAATGTAGATATTCTTCAACTGATAATATGACAAATATAAGAAATTACTGTTATTTAATTTTTTTTAAATAATTTTTCTGTTTAAAATATAATAAAAATTTGTTTAAAATTCTTATACTACATTTATTTAGAACAATAACGTCTAGGTAAATTTATTATTAAATACATTTTTTATACAAGTGTAATCAGATTACTTTAGTTAAAATGTATATTGTACGAAAATTATTTTTATAATTAAAATATTTAAAAATAAAATATTATGATGCAAAATATTAAGTTTCATATCACAATTTAAAAATTCATAATCATAATTTTATTTATAATTTTGTATAAACAATTAAAATAATAAATTAAAAATTTTAAAAAAATTTTAAATGAAATAATTAAATTAAAATTTTTTCAAAAAATGTATTATAGTTGTTTCTAATATGAAATCATATTTCTAATGAATGATCATCATTTTATAAATTCAAAGCACTTATCAAAATTACTTAATAACTAAAATTAAACTAAATAACTAAAAATTTTATTTTCTAAACTCCTTATCTTTTATAAAATTAAAAATTAAATGATAAGGCAAAAATTAAAATTTCTTATATATTTGAGTTAACAAGAATTTATTTTTCATTAATTTAATTATTTCAATGTTTCATTAATTCAAATATTGAAAATCTTTGAATATTTATAATACACTATTTTGTAATAATAGAAAATTTACAATTATATAAATACTTATCTAATTTGATTAGTTTTCGATTATATTGTCGGGTAATTATTTTAAAATAGTTTAATCCTATATATAATCTTTCACGAATGTATTTAAATGTATTTATAGATAATTTTGTTATTAATATTAGCTATATTAAGTTGTTATTAGTCTTGTACATTAAAAGGCAAGCAATATCACTTGTAAATGTTCAATACTTTGATTAAATTATATTTCAAACGATGTATTTTTGAGACAATAAAGTCCGCACAAAAATTATGAAAATTTTCAAATTCATCCGAAGTATTTTTAGAGGCTTCGCCTTACCCGTCCCTCCTGCCTCTAAATTCAACAGCGCACGCACACTGTGTCGGATTACTTCTACCGAACCATATATGAACTGCTTCTCAGGTATTTTTAACAGCAGAATGTGCTATTCCGCAAATGTAATACTGACTTCAAAACTTCGCACACGAGAATTGTGCAATCAACGTTTTTTAATTTTGAATTTACAATTAGTGAATAAATAATAAATTCTAATTAGTATATCATATTGATGATAATGTAGTTGTATCTATATTAAATAAAATACTATAGATTATTATTGTCCAAATCTTTTTAATACACGTATGTCAAAATTTAAAATAAATAACTTGAGATTAATTATATTTATTAATTACTATTCTTCTAATAAAACAATTGTTAATAGAACTGGTCTCATAGCAAAGTTTTTTAAATAATTAAAAGTCAATTGATGATTATTTTGATCGCAAATTAATGTATACAACTGTATAATAATACAATTCAAAAACTATCTGTTCATATATTCATTAAAATTAATAACTGGAAGTAGAAATTACAAAAATGTTAAATATTAAGAAGCAACTCTAAATTTAGGAAGCATTAAAATTAGATATTTATTTTAAATGGAGACTGAAAAAGATATTGAAATTTATCTTTAAAATACAATATTACAGTGATCTGTTGCATAATTTAAAGTTGATATAAGTTTTCATTACGTAAAATATCATTTAGAACAACTGAAAATACTATGAAAATATATCTAAAATTACTTTTGATATTTTCATCATTTATTATACAATTTTTCCCAAGTAAAAATTAATAAAATTTTTTTGCCAAAAATGTTCAGCAAATTTTGATATAATTGCGTAGGTAAAAAATTTATGATTCATTTTATCAACATTATTACTAAAATAATTTAATAAAGCAAATGGACATTAAAATTATCACCAAAACGTGCTCCTTCCTACGTGAATGTTATTCAACAATAAATTGTCTTACACTAAAATACACTTTATTCGGTTTAGTGAACGTATAAAATATTTATTATTAATATAAAGCACTGCCACTGAACACTTTTTTAAATTATAACGGATCAACAATAGAAAAATTTTATGATAAGATGAAATGAATTTCATCTTTTATTCATACTTACTTTCAACATCCTTGGATGAGAGGTCAGCCTAAGCAACAGAAAAAACGAAAATTCCTTTCAATATATCTATTTTTAAGTTTACAGGTGAGTATCATATTATTATTTTTTATTTTATTTTTATCCATTGTTTATATAAGTCTATTATCATTAAAAAACGTTGAGTCAGATTTGTGCTGTGCTTACCATTATTGTAATGTGAATATGGGCTCTGGATACTCACTGAACCAAACTAGAACCAGAAGTGCCAGCTTTGAAGGTCCGCTTATACATTTTATCGTCACAGATGGCGCGCCATACGAACATTTTCGAAGATATTTGAGAACCACCAAAGACTAGTATACAGACAATCGGGAAAGCTTGATTCTTCTCGGGATTATAAATACAACATTCGTAGTATGTTCTAAATACTGTTTAAAGAACCTCCGATTTAGATATATTTTGGCTACATTTTTATCCACAAAATTGTTTATATTATTATATTTCTATATCAAAATGATTTCAGATTTATAAAAAAAGAAAAAGCGCTCAGTACTCAATTTTGATAAGAGAACATATACAAAATATAATGTAGAGTAGTTTAAAAAATTAGTACTTTAAATGTATAAAAGCATTTTATAAATATATGAACGTTATGAAATAAATTTTATCCAATTTTAACTTCTTATGATATAAATTTTTTTTTTAATCTAGTGAATCTAGTGGAGTGGATTAATAATATGTGTGTGTTTTATAATCTAATAGCTGATTCGTTTAATGTCAAGTAATTTCAATGATTTTGTTTATCGCTGCATAATACCTAATTGAAAATTGCCTTAAAGGACTATGAAATCATTTTCCATAATATTTGTTTTTATGATGCAAATTGTTTATTAAATATAGAAATATTGGTATCCAATTAAATTAATTATAAATGATTAGAAATTTTAATATATACAGATACTTTTACTTATAATTACTTTTTACTTACTTTTACAGATAATATTACTTAAATTAATAGTTCGATATTTTATATTATTTTAAATTTACTATATATATATATAGATTTAATAAAATATTGTAATACTATGATCTGCTATTATTGTCAACTTTCTTTAATTTCTATTATTAATTTAAGTATAGATTGAGCAAATATTACAGGAATTTAAGATAATTAATTAAGATAATTCAGAAAATTACTTAAAGATCAAATTATATAAATATTCAAATTATAAAGTCTTTTAACTCAAGCAGATAAAAAATTCTACATTTGTTAGTAGAAAAAGAATGGTAATCTACTAGTTTGTTCTGAATAAGCAAATATTGTGTCATCTAATTTATCCAAGTATTGCCCGTTTATTGTCGAGATTATAGACCAGCAAATTTGGTTGAATAAAATAGCAGAGAAATATTCTACAACGATTTGATGCCATTCTCTGCAAGAACAACTGTGCACCTTATTTGACCGGCAGTATGTTTATAACATTGCAACACCGTACAAGAAAAACGTATGATTCACAACTTCACATGGATCCTTCAAACTCTGGAAAAGTATTCCGTAGTTAACTAGTATCATGTATTTGCTTGAATCATTACTTTGTAAATGAATTGTATAAATTTACTTATAAAATAAAATTGAAAAAATTTTCTTTGAAATATTGAATACGCATTCACAACCACTATTTATTATGAGAATAATTTTCAAATATTCTATACAACTTTTATTTTCACATCAGCTTTTACTTTTTTCGCATGTTACTCATAGTCTACGAATAAATTGAAAAGCATTTACAAAGTATATACAAGTAACGCCGGTGGAATAGAAAATTTTTGAGATTCAAGGTGGATTAACGGTTGAAGTATGTCTTATAGTATAATAGTCTAGTTTCTTTGATACACTACTATAATCGTTAAGCACTATATCATTAAATAACATTGATGCATAAAAACAATACCTATTGAAAAAGAAGAGTCACTAGAAGCAATTTAAAACTTGAAATTAATTATTGTGTAATTAATTTAAAAAATATTAACTTCATCTATTAAGCTATATATTTTTATATTAAATTTTTAATACATTTATATATTATCATATTTTTATTATATTATATATAATTTATAAAATTCAATGAATTATTTTATTGGAACATTTATTTAAATCAGTACCTTAGTAGTTTACTTGTATTCAATTTTTTTAATTATTAAATTTTATGAATTTTGTTTTTAAAATTATAATTATTCTAAATTTTAAGTAAATTTTTTAATTAGCGGAAGAATATTTAATTGATATTGTGAAATTGTATTATGAAACAAATTTAAATAAAAATTAATATTTGTAATGATTGTTATTGTGTCTGAACAGTTGCAGCTTGTTGGCGTCTGCTATTTTCTTCTCTTTCCTTTTTAGCTATAATGGATAATATCAATAATGTATTTCATGTTTTTAAATTTAAAGATATAAGAAAAAAAATAAATAATATGATTTACTTACAAAGTCTAAGTCTATATGGAAATCGCTCTAAACAATCAGTAATACATTCTCTTCTGCATTCTTCTACAATTTCTTAATGTAAAAAATAATATATTAAATTTAATGTTTTAACTTAATAACAATGTAAAATTTATTATTACTCGATATTAAAAAAAATTCAAATAATTAATTTTTTCATTAACATCAATGAATTAATGTTACATTTGTGTTATAATGAATATTTTTAATAAAGTATTAACGAAATATAACATATATTTTTAATAACAAAAGGTACAAGTTTCGATAATAATACCAAAAATATGTATAATATTAAAAATGCAACAAATGAATAAATAAACATGTATATAACTTACTTCTACATCCTGAAATGCAGACAGCCCTTTCCCTAACCTTTTGTCTGGCTAATAATATAAATAATTACTATCTTAAAAAAACTAATATATGTAATAAAGAAAGAAGAAAAAGGGATTGTTAATAAAAGAAAACATATTAGATAAAATATGTAGCTACATAGAGTATAAAAAATTATATAAGCCTATATTAAGTATTATAAAAGAAAATAAAATGCCTTACTTAACGGAGAATAATTGAAATTTTAAAATAGACTATAATTACCCGTTGAAATAAATATCATAAAAAAATTTTCTATTGTTTTCAAGAAACACGTCTCAAAATACGTAAATTACTTCGTTATCGCTATGGAAGCGATAATTCTCATACATAAAATAACAAAACTATAGTAATAGGGAATAAATAATCAGGCACGGATTTTATTTATATAATTGGTGGTATGAGTCCAGCTTTTTCTCCCTATTATGGTGGTAATATTTTCGAAATATATTGGTTATTTGTAAAAAATAGTTATAAAATATAGGATTTTCTCCGCTTTTGATCAACAGCTTCTCAGATACTTCTTGTTGATTATTATTACAACTGGCACTTACCTATATGTTTATGCAAGATCGATATATATATATATATATATATATAATGTGATATAGAGGGTAAATTTATTCAGTGATCATTTTACTTTTCTATATCTATTAGACAAACACGAATAATAATTTATTTTATAATACGTAATTGAAATATTTTGAAATTCGATTGAAAGTTTCCGAAATTTTTTTAAAACTAAATTTGTTTCTAGTATTGTGATATATTTAAATTTGTACATAATGTTTTAATTATGTAAATGATGTTTTCTACTTTTATTTATTAAAATTTTTAACAACTTATCAGAACAAAGTAATATATGTCTCCTTATCAATAGAAACGTAAACATTAAAAAACTTATAATGTTATAAAATGTTTGATATCTAAAATTATTGCGATAAATGAAAAAAGTTTAAAAAGATAAGCTTGCATCAAAATTTAGAAAAAATTGAAAAATAAATAAAGAACAAAAATTAAGGAGGAAAGTAAATAAAATAGAAAGAAAACGAACTACAAGAAAAAACAAAGGGACGTTTATGAGAGAAAGAGAAAGTTCAGTGCTATAACATGTAAGTTCGTTTTTATATTTTATCATTTAGTGGCGATGCCAATTCATACAAGTAAATTTTACATTAGACTAAAGTGCATTATTGTATTGCAGTGGCTAAAAACATAAGAAACTATTGTAGTACTGATCATCTGTATCTCTTTCACACGAAATAAATTGAGAATCACGAAATGTGACTATCAACTATTATGGTCTATAACCAAGAGATAATTGAAAATATTTGCCATCCATCAAGGATAATTTAAAATAATTTCATAAGTGAAGGAAATGTAATATGTACATAAACTTATCTCGTGTATTTATTTTACTCAATTTAGATTTTAATTTCTGAACCATTTTTTTAAAATATTTTTTTATTTTAATAATAATAATTATTATATTAATAATTATAAAAATTAATATAATATAATATAATTAATTTAATGTTTAATGAGAATACTAATAGTTTTATATTTTAATACCCAAACATTATATTAAAACATCAAAATATTGGAAAATAAACATTATAAAGTTTTAAAAAATTTTTAAATAAAACACAAATCAGAACAATAGACAGTTATTATTTACTATATAATGATTATTAAAATATTATTAATGCTTATTGATATGAGAATTCAAATATATATAAATAAATAGAGAGAATGTAAAAGATGAACAAATAATTTAAAAAGTAAAACAATAAAAGTCTGATGAATGCTACGTATATATATATATACTTAAAGAAACGAAAATTAATGCAAAGTAATTGCATGTAAAATATACAAAATAAACAGAGTCACAGAAGTCACAAACATTTATGTATTTATTTAATACACCGTATTCTGTAAGAGATGTGTAAATACAAAATATAACACAAAATACTAATTATGTGTGTGATCAATCTTACCAAATTATAAGTTTACAGAATATAAGTGAAGATTAAATTACATTATTTTATACACCATTACATATACACAATGAAATAAGCAACTATTTTACATTATGATTATTAAGATAGAAAATCAGAAAAGTAACACTATATATATATATATATATATGCTAATGATATATACAACCAAAATAGGCAGTATTTTTTTTTATTTCTACTCTGCATTACGTAAAATATAAATAAACTTAATCATTAATGTTATTATTTATCTACAATTAGAATAGCAATATATAATTAATATAATATCATTAATGTTTATTTACTTACAAGAAAATTTTTTTATACATGAATGCTTGCAAGCATCTACATCTTCCCTGGGGAGACCTAAATTTAAATATGCATTAAATATTTATATGATAGATTTAAAACAGTTGTTCTATCAAAATATTTTTCATTTTATAATATTTAATTAATGTTTATCGTGATTTATATTTTATCTCTTTTTTTTCAAAGTATAGTCTTTTAATGTTAACTTATTAAATAATAATAAGCTACTCTCTTGTAAAATTAAATTTTGTTACAGACTCAAATTATTTTCTCTAAAATAATTAATGAATTTTTAAAAATATTTATAATAAAATCATTTAATAACGTATTAAAGTAATTATTAAATATATAAATATTATTCCTTCAAAGTTTTTTAATTTTTTAAAAATTTTTCTAAAATTTTAAATTACATTATTTTCAACTAATTTTAAGAAGAATATGAAAAACGCCTGTTTTCGTAATGTTCATATAATTGGCTTAAATCTTACCATCACAGCAGAGAAGGCAGTCATCTTTTGTAAAATCAGATTTAACACCTATACAATAAAGATGAATAAGTAAAAAAATATAGATTTGTAAACATAATTTTAATAGTTACGTGCCTTTGGAAAATAGTAAAAAATAAAGAAAACATGGAATAAATAACGAGATCTTCATATTCTATAACGATAAATGTTATACTATTTTTATTTTAATGTTTGTAACTTACATTAGGTTTGATAATAAATGCACAAACAAAAAATGAAAATTCCTATTTAAACTAATTTTACTTATATACACATGCACGTGTACGAATGCACACATGTATTCATATTCAATCATTTTGATAAGTAAAATTTTAAATTAAAATTCATATTTTAATTTATATATTTCAAAACATAACATTTGTAATAAAATAAATTATTTTAATAGTTTTGTTTTTTAAATCTACTGTCAACAACTCTATTAAAATATAATTATTTAAATAATTTTTTGATAAAAAAAATTAATAGAATAAAAAAACTGTTTTTTAATAGTTTTATTCATTAAAGGTTATTGGTTTATGAACATGAATTACTGTTAAACGTAATTAAATATTATTCATTTGGATCTATTCTAAAACAGTTATTATGTTAAATGGCATAGATTATCAATATATTCAATTATTAATTTCATTCATTCGTTTAATATTTATTCAAGAATATGATAACTTTTTAAATAAAATATTAATTTTCTCTTCAGAATTATTAATTATAGATAATATAAAATTTTCGTGTAATAAAAATTTATAACAAAATTATTATCTTAGAGTTAACAAATATACTTATTCGTGTTGTAAACAAATATATTTATTTGTATTGTTATATTTTTATATTACTCTTAGTATCCATATAAATATCACATTAAGTTAATTTTTATGACTGAATTAATAAAAATAGAATAATTTTATTATATAATATAATTGTAGATTATAAATATTAAATTGTATTTTATTTATTTCTACCATATTTTATACAGAATTGCAGCAATCTTGCTGTAAAAAAAAATCTATTTTTAAATATAATTGAAAACTAATTCTTCATGAGTACAATAATATATATCAACTTTACTTTATATCACTTTGTTTTCCATATTTTGCAGATTTAATTTTAGATAAATATTTGGAATTATATTATACGAATTATTATATTTTATAAAAAGGATGAATTTACGTCAAAGATACTCTGAATTTATTATGTTTTCTCAGTTAAATTTTAATAAAAATTAAAAATTAAGAGGTGCTTGAAAATATGAATAAGTATTGAAGTATAATTTATGTATGAAAGTCAAACTTTTTATATAAAATTAAAAAATATATTTATTGTATTATTTCATAAAAAACTTATTAATATTTTATAAATAACGTATCAATTTATGCTTGTCCTGAATTATTTTTCTTGAATTATCACGTGTACAGATACATATGCATCAATAATAAGTTGGGAAAGATTGATGATAAATTATAAGGTAAAACGATGTGGCTTCTCTAAATTAATAGAAAAAATTATTCAATATTCCAATGAAAGTTTGCATATAGGAAAAAATGATATATCTTGAAAATTAATGACTATGGTTTTCTTCGTCAATCTCCTTAAACAAATCTCATATTTGAATAAACTGAAATTATGAATTTGACTAGCATTAATACCATACAACTAATATTAAATTCTTCATCTTTCAATAACTGTGGATATGCTTAATTTCTATTGTTTAGCAGTAACAAAATATATTACAGAATTTTATAATCCTCAAGACATTTTTCCACAAGAACAAGATATAATCCTCAAGACACATCCACAAATTTTTATGCTTATCCTTAATGTTGTTAGGAAATATTGATTCAACATTTTAATGCATTAAGTACCTTAGAATTGTATAAAACATAAGACTTTGTAAACTATTAATTAAATCACTAGTTACATTCTTGACAAACACGTCTGATAAATTTCATGTGTCTGTTAATTTTTTGAATAGATTTGTTACTATTCATGTATGAAAAAACGAACGTGATATAAGAGTACGTACTGTATGAATATGAAATGCTCGAGAGATTCTAATTTACGAAGGGGATACATGTAATTAGTATAAATAGTGATTGAAGTATAATTAGGATAATGAGGTTCAAACAGAGCTACAAAAATTTAAAAAAGATGGAGTACAGGAATGTTATGATAAAAAAATGTATGATTTTGGTGGATTCATAAACTTTTTTTTACAGTTTTTATTTAATATATATGATAAATAACTACTTTGTATAATTAGTGAGTGAGAACACTATTTTCTGAGATTTTCGAAATTAACTCTACTTATCAACAGACTTAGACTTTTAATAGAAAATTTATTTATATTTATAAACGTAAGAGAGCAGGAATTATTAGTTGATTTATAAGATATTTGGATATTTCAATTATTTTATTTTAAACTTAGATATTTATAATATACACAGTATATTTGCTATTTATGTTACGGCTTTAAATCTCCTTACATTTAATACTAAAAATGTGTATGCATATTATATGAAATAGAGTAAGAACATTAATAATTCTACGAGACATCCGCTTAAACTATAAAATATATTAGGAGATATTAAAACCTCAGAACTGCTGATAATAGCTGTAACAAAACCAACAACATAATTCGATAATAATATTGATTTACTCTAAGCAGAAATTTGTGGTACTTTGTGTAAATTTCGATTATGGAAAATTTCTGCACATAAAACAAATTATATATATATATATATACTATAATAGCGATATAATAACAATAGCGACAATCTTTCTTATTTCTTATTAACATCTAAAAATATAATATTAAAAGAATAAAAGAACATCCGTATTTTCTGAAAAAATTATATTTATAAATTAAAATTATTGAAGAACTTATCATGTTTCGTATTACGACTGCAAATTTTTATTTATATTCTTTATATACACTTCGTCCAAATAATTATCAAATAATTATAATTTCACGTGGTTAATTTAGAAAGTATTCAAAAATTTTTTAAATTTCTTTTTACACTGGTGTTCGGGATTTTGATAGAATCCCGAGTGGTCACGATTTTTATTTTGTATGTTATTGTATATATTATATATTTTGAATTTTATTTTGTATGTATATTATTCGTGATTATTATGTTTAAATATCTCGTATTTCACGATTGCTATGTTTTTTACGCCAATGTAACTCCTGCAATGTACATTTATTGTTTGCGTCTGAATTTGTGCCGACACGATCCCCCCCCCCACACGTTAGTGGCCCCCCGGGATCATCGTATGTCTTTCGTGCACGTAATTGTATTACGCAACCACAGCTTCGTCAGCCAAGCGCACCAAGCAAATGAGTTGCAGCGCGCAACATCTTGGTGCAGCACGCATGCACATTCACAGCGTAGCCCCTTCCCCACCGTCTTGGCCTTGCCCCCCTACCCCTTTCTCAAGGAAGTAATATTCTATGCACATCAATCTCAAAAGAGTAGGAAAATTAGTTGACCCCCCTCTAACCAATAATTGGACACTCTCGGCAGCCTAGCTTGTCCTGCGATTATAAAATAAGGCCACAAGCACCCCGAGGCCAGCATTCTCTCAAGGTCTCCAGTACCGTGCAGTGCAGTACCGTGGTCTTACAACGCGAGTTTTCTCTCCAGCCCAGTAGTTGGCCTGTGTACACAAGAAGCTTATCCCCGACTCTGTGCTCGCTATGCTAGAAAGCCCGCGACTGATCCAGTCCCATCCTGGACGGAGCTCCCAGGAAGTGAGCGCAGCTGGACCACGTCAAGAGGCAAGTAGCAACCAGTGCGTCTCCCCTCGTCTGACTCTATGTAGAAGGTTCATTTTTTGGAGTGACGAACCCTCGTCTGACTCGATACAGAAGACTCACCTTTTGGAGTGACAAAGATACGTAATCTCACTTGGCACTGTGTTGCTGATTGAGACCCCCTCGGCCAATAAAGTCGATCAATTTGTAAGAGCACGCCGCGATTCGTCTAATCGTAATTCAACCGTACGACGGGACACTTCGCTGTCATAAAAAGAACCTCGATTATCTTGTTAAATTGTACGCCAATTACGCGGCATTAAACTCACGCGTAACTAGTGCGGAAGTGCGGGAAATCGATCGTAAAAGCGTAAAGAAAGAACGTAGATTCTATGTATAAACCCCTCCGCGCTTCGCGTATTGTGTAAGTGCGGCATACAACCAATTCTTGTAACGACAATAGTGTAATTTAACCAAGTTTTTAACCAAGTTTTAATTTTAACCAATTGCGACTTTTTCAAGTTATTTTTTGTTCAATAAATCTAAGTGTTAACCGGCATTAAAACCGCCTATTTTATCTACGATTCTTTTGACCCTGCTATCTCGACCCTT
>JAPYYT010002850.1:6495-23911 GCA_030522565.1 Ceratosolen corneri | reverse complement strand
ATTTGAGTTTTTGATAATAGTTATATTATAATTTTAAGGTTTAATAAAAACATTGACTTCAATTTATGCAAAAATTATTGGTTTTATACGTTAATAGAAATTAAATATTGAAAATTTTAAATATATAACGAAGTAAAAGTTAATCAATTGGATAATGAATGTTATTTACTATGCATAAAACTACAATTTTTCTGAACAAAATATTAATAAATGTAAGGAATCTTTCTTTTTATGAATAATAGCAATAAACATCAATAGCACATTCAATTGATTTCTTAATCTTGTTTAAATAATAATGAATTATATAATTTAAGACCAGCAGTTGTAAATTAAAAACAAATACTTGGCTTTATTTTAATATATATTTGGATAGTCTGGATAAAAGTCTTAGAGAATCAAGCAAATTGATAATAAACGTGTACTTTTATTTTTGTCTCAACGAACAAAATCAAATAGCTATCATATACATCTTCGAAATGAATATAATTGATAAATCCCTATTTAAAAACCCTTTTATTCGCATCGTTTACACTGTATGCTAATCCTCACCATTGAGCGAGAAATTTGTATTACATTAGAAAGTGGTAGAAGATAATAATATAAAACTAATTATATCAACAGAATTTACACGATTCGAAACCAAAGATCATTGCATCGAATCAAGCTCTGGATAGTAATCACACAACGGTGGACATAAAGGAAGAGCTCACGTTCACTAGTAGCAATGAAGACATGAAGAAGGGCCACAACGAGTATATCTTAAAAAGAATACCAAGTGGCGCTGAAGCAACCGTTGTGCTCGTGGGTGCAGTTGATTTTCTTGACCAGCCAACAATTGCTTTTGTACGATTGGCTGAAGGTATATTACAATTTTTTTTTTCTTTCAACTGTTTTCATAAGTGGGTTTCGTAGCTTATATTTTGTAGCGCAGATTTTTGAAGAACGTGCCGTTGCCATTACAAATGCTTTATAAATAATAAATATTAATAATTGTAAATGAATTTTTGTTGTTTTGCTAAATGTATGGCAATTTTATAAAGTTTAATTTGTTCAAATGCTTGAGAAAGGAGACGCTAATTATGTACCGAATGCACACAGAGAATTTCCAGTATTTTGAAAATAGAATTCAAAGTTATTCGTATATTAAATTCCTTGAAAATATTCTTATTGTACGTCTATATTTACAAATTTAAATTACGCATAATATTACTCAATCACTTTGCTAATAATATTTTTATTCAATGGTACATTTGTACTTGTGTTTATTACTCATGATAGTAAAATTTAGTGCAATCTTAAGAAGAAGCTTAGATTTATGCATCAATTTTCATACTTATATAATAAGTTTTCATAATAGCAGTTAGTTCTTGGTATGTAATGATGTGAAAATTATTTTAAAAAATCAAATATATTACAATGCATATTATTAGAGCAATTATATTTGTTATTTAATATTAATTCACATCAGGTGCTCCTAATATTTACTTATCCACTATATAAGTGATCTGTCATTACGCATCCTGATTTTAATTGCTTCTTCTTAGACCCTATTTGTATATGCACGCACACCATTTAGGTATCCTGATCCCGGCCATTACCGAAGTCACTATACCAGTGAGGTTTATGTTCACTCTACTTGGACCACGAAACTCTGACCTGGACTACCATGAGATTGGCCGGTCTATATCAACGCTCATGTCGAATACATCGTTTCACAAGGTCGCTTACAAGGCAAACGAGAGACGCGAGTTGCTCTCTGCCATTAATGAATTCCTTGACGATTCGATCGTCCTTCCACCCGGCGACTGGGAGAGACAGGCACTGCTCCCCTTCGATGAGTTGAAGGCCAAGAGTGAAGCTATTAGGAAACGCAAGGCTAAGGCTATTGAAGAAAAGAAGAAGAAGCAGACACAAAGCGAATCGACAGTCGTGAAAAAAGGTTCGTTCCAATCACTTTTACGTGAACCTCGCTATTCTTATTAACTTCATTGTGCATATCGCAATTGAGTTGCTAACAATCTTTGAGCTATGGATATATATATATAATTATTCATTATTAATCTATGAAATGCTCAAACAAAATTAAAGTTTCGACAAAATTTAACAAAATAACTACAACAATATTAATGTGAACTTTCGAAAATAGAGTAAATACAGCACATTTAGTATGTGTATTGAGATATTTTCAAAAATTCTTCGCAAACTACTTATCGAATAAGAATTTTTTACAACAGTATTTTTAAATAAATATTACTTATATATCAAGTCTGTTTAATTAATTATTTATAGCTTTAGAAATTCGTACTTTTATATATACAATTTTTTTATATTTTTATGAATATCATTTTCTATGTAATTTATAATTCGTTATACTTAACAAATAGAGTAATAATTCTTAAATACTGAGATAAGTTAACGAATTCATTCATTAAATTAAATTAAAGAGTCTCATATCAAATGCATTGAATTAATTATTCTACAAAAATCTAAAATTTCTAATAAACTTGTAAAATATATTATAAAATTATTTTATTGTATCTACAGGGTTTTAATTTAGAAATATTTATAACTTTAAATATAAAAGAAATATAGAGTATCATTTAAGCATACAATTTCTAATTTTACTATAAAATATCATTTCATACAACAATAATTTAAATAAAATATCCAATTTAAAAACAAAATGTCGACATAAATAATAATATATAAGAAAGCTATAATAATAAGTTGTAAAGTTATAGTCATTGTCTTTCTACTAATTTCGAAAGTCTAAAGCGATGCGTTGTTAATTTTTAACCCTTCAAATAAATTGATAAAGAAGTTGATATTACAGAATAAACACAGCTATTACACAATGCATATTTTTTAATTTTATTTCTATATATTTTAACAATATTTTAATTTAATTGAAATTTATTGTTGTTTAAAATGTTTAATTAAAATATCATTGTATTTTATATTGTTGTTAAATTTTTCAACGAATTAAATCAGCTTAGATATATAGGGCTTACAGATTTTTAATATAATTTATATCTATTAATGTGTAAAGAGTAAAGAAAAATTGTAAGAAAATCGAACAAAAAAAATAAGGATGCAAAATAATAATTACTGTTAAATGGTTTAGTTTAACTTCAGATAGAACATTACTGAAATTAATTTTTAATGTCAGTTATGGTCATAATTAATATTAAAATAAAATATTATATTTAACATTATTTATTAGTTATAAGCGACTACTGATTTGATTTCTATTTCTCGTTTTCGATCATAAAAATTACGAATAATTAATTAAAAATATTTTCAATGTTTCGATGGTTAAATAATTAAACTGAAAATTGAATATATAAATTTTTATAAAATATTTAGATTTAAAATTCCTTTTAAGATTAATGAACCAATTTTTATATTAAAAATGTTATTTATAAGCATACAAATTCATAGAAATAATAATAGTGTTTTACCTATAATAATAAAAATTTATATTATGGTGGCAAAGGAATTAACATGTATAACTTGATAAAGTTATAGTATTATAATTAGTCTTTATAATTGACGTTATAATAGGCGTTTAAAATGTTCACTGATTGTTTTCGGTAATGTGTGCAAATACCTTACCGTGAATATGTTTTATCTGTTTCGTGTAATATTATTTAAAATTGCAATATTTAAGAATTTGATAGGTTTTTTTTTTTATATATATAGCATTAGTCATTTTATATGTTACCGATTTGCACAAATGAGATTTTTATAAGAAAATTATTATTTAAAAATTTATAAAAAATAGTATGATTATCGTTGTTCGCAAAATCATTCCAGAATATCAACAATTCAACCATAATAAACATTATGTTTACAAAAATATTATTTATTATGTTTAATTAGTTAAGTTATTTTCGTACTTTTCCAAAATGAATCGCTACTTAAACAGTGTATTTACAAAATTTGTTGGTTATTATATAACAGAATGTGTCGATATTAATTAAAGTGATGATTAATTTGCGAAAATAAAAAGACAAAAGAGAATAAAATTTTATTATTTAACGTAGTCTTACTTGCAAGCGAGGATGAAAAGAAGCCACCAGATGACAACGACCCATTACGTCGTACACGTCGGCTTTTCGGCGGCTTAATAAACGACATTAAGCGGCGCTATCCTTACTACCTCTCCGACTTTACGGACGGACTCAGTTCATCTTGCCTGGCCGCCGCCATATTTATGTACTTCGCTGCTCTGTGTACGGCCATAACTTTCGGAGGTCTCATGAGCGATAAGACGCACAATGTCATCGGCATTTCCGAGACTTTGGTTTCGTGTTCTTGCACAGGTGTCATTATGGCTTTATTTGCGACGCAACCACTGGTTATTATTGGGACAACTGGACCTCTGTTGCTTTTCGACGAAAGCTTATACAACTTTTGTTTGGCCAATGGCTTGGAGTTTCTTACTATGAGAGTATACATAGGTGCTTGGATGGGAATTATTGCCTTGACCATTGCATGCGTAGAGGGTTCAGTGCTGGTAAGTGTTTTGCAATTTAATTTACAAAATAGTATCGATTTGCTATTCTCTCCATTATTATAAATAAATTGATATTAAACTGTGACCGATTTGCAGGTAAGGCTTTTCACTCGCTTTACTGAAGAGATTTTTACCGGTTTGATCTCTATCCTGTACATTGTTGAGACCTTTATCAAGCTCGTTAACTATTTTAATCTGAATCCTCTTTTACCGGAGTATTGTTTCAAACCTAAACTGAGCAACAATACAACTATTTATCAAGATACGATACAGCAATTATCTGCTAATGATAGCAGCATCAATGTTTTGGGTTTGAGCGAGTTAATTGCTGTAGCACTACCTGGCAATCAGACTGATCTGCAATCTGATCAGAAGCAATTCATACAAGTCTCACTGATTCCTAGTTACGACAGGAATGGACTAAGGATTAATCAGCCCAATACGGCGCTTATGTGCACTATTCTTTGTCTTGGTACTTTCCTGGGCGCCTACTACCTAAGAATTTTTCGCAATAGTCACTATCTGGGTAGAAGTGCACGTAGAGCCTTTGGTGACTTTGGCGTACCTATCAGTATTATCACTTTCGTGTTAATTGATTATTTGTTTGGCGTGCAAACGGAAAAATTACTTGTACCAGAAGGTCTGACACCGACAATGCCTGATAGGGATTGGCTAGTCAGCCCTGTCACGGGTGATGTGCCAATTTGGATGGCGTTGGCGTGTTGTGTACCAGCTTTACTTGTTTACATTCTCGTATTTATGGAGACCCAAATTTCCGAGTACGTAATAAAACTTTTTATTATCAATGTTTAACAAACATATAAATAGAATATATATATATATATATATTGAAAATAATTCGAAAATAAATAGAATTTCAAATAATATATATATATATATATATATATATATATATTGATATAAAAAAACTAAATGATCCACTACTTATTTTTTCAAAGGTTATTTCAAAGGTTAATATTAACGATAGTTTTTATTGGTAAAAATTTTAATATTTACCCAGTCAGTTTTAATTATCTTTTAATAGCTGTGCTTTCTTTAGCTGCTACTTTTAATTAATAATAATATATTGATGATTAATAATAATGTTTCCATAACCTTAATTAATGAGCATATTTTTTTAATGATGTTCTAACGAACGATAGGTAATCTCATTTTATTAATTTATAGGTTGATCATTGACAAAAAGGAGCGTAAATTGCGTAAAGGCAACGGCTACCACATGGACATAGTCGTAGTATGCCTAATGAATTTTGGTTGTGGCCTAATGGGAGCACCGTGGTGCTGCGCAGCTTCGGTGCGCTCCTTGACACACGTGAATGCCGTGACGGTGATGTCGCGCACCCACGCACCAGGTGACAAGCCCCATATTGTCGAAGTGAAGGAGCAACGAGTTTCCTCCCTCCTAGTGGCCGTCCTTGTAGGAGTTAGTGTTCTCATGGCTCCGCTTTTGCGTCGCGTACCAATGGCTGTACTTCTTGGCGTCTTTCTCTACATGGGTATTTCTTCGACGAATGGCGTACAGCTCTTCGACCGCGTCAAGCTCTTCTTTATGCCTGTGAAGCACCACGGCACGGCTAACTATGTGAGACGCGTACAGACTTATAAGATGCACATTTTTACCCTTGTACAAATCACATGTCTTGTTGTACTTTGGATCGTCAAAAGCACTAAAGCCGCCCTCGCGCTACCATTCTTCCTCATACTTATGATACCACTTAGAGCTCAAATGAGGTATTTCTTTAGTCCAGCCGAGCTCAGAGCACTAGACAGTAAAAATCCCGATAATGAAGAGGATGAACCAGATTTTTATGAGGAAGCGCCACTACCTGGTTAGAGCCAGTGCCTTATTATTCCAATTCCTAAATCTTTTTTTTCTTTGTACCTCGTGTATTAATCTTCCTCGTTTCCAAGTCTATTAGTGGATCTTTCACTATTATTCTATGATTTTGCTACGTTTCCGGTAATATTATTTGATTTTTTATAATTTATATTTTTGTATACGACAACTTTAAAAGGATATAAGAAATCAAATATTCATTGAATATGCGGTGTGATTTTGAGGGTATGTATATGACTTGTTTCATTTATCAGTTAGTTAAACTATCAGTTCGTATAATTTAATAGAAAATACGTATAAAATCTACATATTTTAAAATATTTTTTATTCAAAATATCTTTAATGTAAAGATAATTTTTTTATGTCAATTATTTATTCGTATATAAAAACATTGAAATTTCTACTAGAATAATATAAGCAGTATTTTATTTTATTAATATGATATAATTTAATAATAATTAATATTCTAATAATTTTTATTTATAATTTTTTAATAATTTTATTCTAAAATTTTATGACTATGACTAAAAATTAATTTTATATGTTTATAATTAATATTAATTTTTTTAATTTTTTACAATATGAAATACATAAGTTTGAACAAGTGATTTTTAAAAACGTTAGCTATTGCTTATAATTCGATGTTTTTTTGTAATGAAAATTCGAAAATAAATAGAATTTCAAATAATTACTTCTTATACTTGATAATTATTTTAAATATATCGAAAATGATTGCGTGTAGATGCATATTTTTATTAATTATTTTGACAATGAATAGTAAATTTAGCTACATTTAAAATTCATGTTAACAATAGTATGAAATATTTATTTATTAGAATAAGAACGATAAATACAGTAACGACGACGTTTAAACAAAAATTCTCATAATACATTATTTTTATAATAAAAGTTAAATTTTATTAAATTCACATTTAACAAGTAAATAAAAAAAAAATCTCAATAAAAAATTAAGTGGTAAGAAGTAATCATATATTTTGTTTATTATCAATATGGAATCAACTAAAAATATTAATTTTATATTAAAATATTTATATTCAATTTATTAAATTTTTATATCTAATAAATATGTGGTATAATTGCATTAAATTATTTGTAAAATTATTTATAATATTTCGTCATACATTTTAACAGAATTTTGCTATATTTGAATTTTTACTCTTTAATATTTTATATTCCTAAGTTTTCAACTAACTATTAGTTTATATTATGTACAAGGTTAGGAGAAAAATTTCTGATCTTATATTAGAAAAATTTTAATAAGTTAATACTCTTAACTTAGTACCATACACTATTCTCAATGATATCATATCACGTTTTCAGAATGTCGATATGATAATAATAATTTTACTTACTTTGGGACAAGAAAAAATTAATTAATGTTAATTTAAAAAATAAAGTTTTGAAATTATATTTTAACCAGTCTAGAAACATTCCCATATCAGTATTTAAGTAAAGTAATAACCCGTGCAATCAAAGTTTTAAATAACATTATCTCGTTGTAACCAGAAATTATGGACTATAGTATCGTATTTTATTAGTAATTCTTATCTCAATACTTAGATCTTCTGTGTGTAAATAATATATTCTTATAGATGCCGGAGAAAATCCTAAATTAGCATTGACAATTACTATATACAAATTGAATTTAATAATTTAAGAAATAAATTATAATAGGTTAAATTTCTCTATTATTTCAAAATAATCCATCTATTCTATACGTGCCTATTCTCAACATATCTTTCATATTCTATAATTTAAAAAATATATATATATTTTCACGGTATATCTTTTGGGACTTTAGCTTTTCTGGTAATTCATGTACAATTACTTGTCTACAACTCTTACTGCTTTAACACCTTTTATAGAATATTTTTCTTATAGTTTTTTTATTTTTTATTTTGGTATTAATATCGCCCAAAACCTACTAGTTATCGTTTATGTACCTTTAATATATGCGTAAAACCAATATAATGTACAAAATAGCTTTAGATATCCACGGTCTTCAATAGCAATAAAATTAATTCAACAAATTTTAATATATATCACAACTCTTCATACTGATAATGTTTTAAATAATTTGTTAATCTTCATTATTAAAAGTATTCTTATTCTTTTATCTTCAATTATATTAAGAAAAATTAAAATAAGAGATTGTGTATTCATGCATGTATTAATTGTTGATACAGATGTAAATATTACAGATAATTAAAAAAAAAATTTGTTTCTGATACCCGTGAAATTTTGTAAGTAGTTTTATCGTGTCAATACACAACATTTTCGTAATAATCACAATTAAATTGCATTTAACATTATAATATGCAGAACTTAATAGAAAATAATTTTATGCTTTTAAGTATAAAGTCTTTATTATAGACTTAGAGCTCAAATTCATTTAGTATATCATCTGACAAATTGTTTTATATATAACATTTTTTTATTTTATTTTATGCGGTATGCTTCGTTATATTTTACTTTCATTTTATATAAAATGACATCGCCTTAAAAGACCCGAAACTTTTCACTCTATCCTTGTACATGCATGCACTCGCCACACGTGGGTGCATATACACACACATATGCCAATTGTATTTTCGTTTAGTGATACAGCTCTTATTGAATTTAAGTTTCCATCTTTCTTTTTTCACTTGCGCACTAAGTACATGTATATTTAATTCATCTTGATATCACTTTGATTAACAAAAACGGAATTTTAAACCATAGAAGGAAAATTACATAAAAAAATATATTAAAAATTTATTAATAATTTATTGTACAAATATCATATAATGATTTTGTATAAAAGTGAATTACTGACTTATATACATACTTATTTTTTTACAAAAATTCTATTCAGTTTTTGCTACTATTTTAAAAATCAGTTTTATTTTCGTTTTTATTGTAAATCATATAGTCACAGAAAGTTGTGTATACACCTTATTATCAGAGAATGTTTTGTTTTTATTATTTTCAATAAATAAAACATTTAATTAGCATAAACGTATGTTAAAAAATTCATGAAATTAAATATATTTCTGAATCGTAAAATAAACATCATAATATTTAATTTGTATAATAAATTTCATAAACAAATTTAATTTTTATATAAATAATATAAAGCAGTATATAAGTTATTTGTTCTTATATATTGTTAAATAATATTTTATGTAAAAGAAAATTATTTCATTGTTAAATATCAATTTATAAATACTTTATGTTTAATTTAAATTAATTATAAAAAAAGTTTTCATATTTAACAAACTCATATATTTATAAAAAAGAGTAAACTTAATAATATTTTAGTTTAAAGTTTATTTATTTTTATTGGAAATTAGAATAATTTAAAATTATTTTAAATACATTTTTTGTAAATATATATGTATACAAATTATAATTAAAACAGAATTATATGCATATGCTAATAATATGTTTCTATTAGCGCCTTATTTTAATGTAATATAATTGATATAGTTTAAAGAAATAAAATTGTAATGTTTCCCATGTATTTTTATAACATACTTAAAGTATAACAGAATTGTTGAATCGTTCGAATTTAAAAAATGATGGGGTAATGTGTGTTATCTTAATTGAATGTACTTTTTATTATATTAACATCTATTAATAGTATGTCAAAAATTCATAAGTAAAAGTGGACATCTAGTGATAAAACAAGATCTTGTAAATAATCTTATTTTTCATATGCATTCTTTAACCTAGCAGAAAAGTTTCCCTGTTATGTCGTTTTTAGATAATTATTATAATAAGAAAATTAACTATTATGGATTTAATGAAATATTAAAAATTTATTAAAATAGTTTAAATAAAACTATTTTATTATATCTAGAACAATATTTATTATAAAAAAAATTATATATTAGAACGTATACATTTAAAAATTGTTGTTTAATCATAACATTATATTGTCTGTAAAATCTTGCTATGGATGGAATGTCATATGTTGCAATCGAATATACGCGAGTGAAATTATCTGCTATGGTTGTACTTGTCGAAAATTTTGTGCTCAACAGCGTTGATTACAGATGATGTTAGTGCCTAAACAATGGTTGAAAGAAATGAGAGTGCCAAAGTTATTGTTAACGACTCGTAATGACTTCTCTTGATTAATTATCGATTTACATTTTTAATCTAATTTATTCATGCTCAACTTTTTAAATCACAATTAATTTCTCCCTTATTTTGATATATAATTAAGTTAGTAAAGAGCAGAATTTTAAGATTTTATCCACAATAATAGAACAAGACAATTACTTAATCTGTTGAGAATATGCCGTTGCAATAAAATTATTTATGGTGATATGGATAATTTTTAAAAAAGTGTGTACATAAATTTAATATATAAATGGAAAACGATCAAATTTTGCAATAAATTTAATTAGTCAATATTTTATATGTATGAATATTGTAAAATTGATTATTTTAAGAATTTCTTCTTATATTTTCAATGTATAAAAAAAAATATTAAATGAACACATCCTCTTTCGTGACATACGAATCACATTTTATAATTTAACTAGATTTTTAATGTGTATCTTAATCAATACTACCTCTTATGTCAAGAACATTAAATTTATATAAAGAATGACAAAATTAAGGATCTGTCCATTACAAAGCACTCGGACTATTTGAAAAGCGTGGTATCTATAAGCTGTGTAAATTATAACAGCAAGGATAAAAAGAAATTTAATTTTTTAATCTCTCTTACAATGTTGTAAAGAAAAGCTGGAGAAATATACTTTATTACAAAAAAAATACTGTAATTGCGCATGTTGATTAAAAAGTGGTGAACTTCCGAATAAAATTCCGATTTTCAAGCGGTCTTATATTTTCTTTAATAAGAGAAAGAAACAATGGGACCGATTTTCTTTAACAAAATAAAAACTATATTTGTGTATTAATAAAAGAAAGTATTACTTTTTTATCGTTAAAAGATATCTTGTTTTCCTAGTATAACAAAGTTTATATTTTTAAAATCTTAATGTTAAAGTTTTTAAGAGTTATATGTTTTTCATATTTGAAAAAATATGAAGAAAAATATTTTATCTAAAGAAAGAATAAAAGTATAAGATTACAAAGAAATATATTTTTGTAATTTATAATGCTATCTTTGTATATGGAAGTTTGGTTATTAGAAATAAAAATTTTGTCATCATGTAATATCATATTCAAATATGACTAAAGATATTGAAATAAATTTGCTTGTGAATAGTGATTAAAAGTATACTTCCTTAATGAATGAACAATTTAAAATTAGTGATTAAGTCAGCTTATTAATAAAAAAAGTTACGAAATAAATTATAAATTATATGTATATATATTATAAAACAAATGAGTGGAGTGCTGAGATTTACAAGTTTGGAAGAAAAATGGTGATAATGGATTATACTATATATATTATATTGCAATAAGATAGCTAACAAAATGTTAAATAAAAACAAAAATAGAATTAAGTTGATAAAAGAAAGAATTGAATATTATGGTACAGAGTATATTCTATTCTGACTAATATTTTACTAATTATTTTATATATTAATTGTAAAAATGAAAACAAAATTGACTTTAACGTTAGTACTTATTTTAAAATGAAAAATGAAAAAAAAATTGCATAAAACAAGTACAAGAAATTACTACCAATACTTTGCTTATTATTGTGCTAGATGTAATAAGATATAAAAAATATTAATAGTGTTAATTAATAATAAATATGGTAATGAGTCCTTATAGTTAATTGTGATAAAGATCAAAGTGAATAAGCAAAGTTAAAGATTATGTATAGACCCCGTTAATATAAAAATTTTTGCTTCTTCATTATGAAGTAAAGGAGATAGTAAATATGTTATGGTTCTAATTTTTTTAATAAATAAATAGCGAGGTTTTTATGTAATATATAGAAAATTAAAACTTACCAATAACAGATCTTATACATTTCTATAAAATTTTTTATAATTTTTATAAAAATATTAAAATTGATTATGTTCATTGCATTAACTATGTAGCATATTTAAATCATTGTTAATAATTTACTTATATAATTACTATTATTATTATTATTATGTATTGTTATTATTATTATTACTATAAATCTAAAATTTCTTATACTGCGAAATTGATAAACTTTATTGTTATTGATATATATAGAAAAATATTGTAAATAATCTAGTTGAATTAACAGTATTATGAGTAATATAATATTAAATGAACCTTTTAGCAAATTCCTTTATGCTTTAGACTAGAAAAAAAAAAATAAATATTGTAATTACACATTGTTTTTTTATATCCTCTTCTCTTTAAAAATGATTTTTATGTATAAATAAATTTTATAAAATAATTTTAAGTATGGTTTTTGTTTAAAAAAATATATATATATAATATATTAAAAATAATATTAAGAGGTCTTAAATATGTACTTTATATATTAATTTCATTATCCATTCTTAATTTAAATGAGAATCTAATATTTTGTTGTGTGACCTTTATTGTCCTCAATATAGAAAAATAATCATTATCTATTAATAAAGTATCCAAGTGAAAGCATTATATGTAATTTGTTTGAATAACATAAATATCTGATTAATAGAAGTTAAATAATATATTTTTTTTCAAATAAAATAATTATGTTCAATTTTTTTAGTAAAATTAAATTATATATTGAATTCGTATTATTTTTTTTAATTTAATGGGTTCTCCTAGATCAACAATTTCTATTTATAAGTGTCTTTCTCCAAATAAAATACACAATGTATCCACTATTAGGTAAAAATCTAGAGTATTATTTCATGATTTATACTTTAGAAGTGATTGTTATTTTATTTGGTTAATACAGACAAATCATAAGTCCAAAAACACCAGTAAGAAATTCTTTAACTCTAGAAGATGCTTTTGTAAATCATAAAGTTTCACCAATTTTTAATATTGATAGTCCTTACAAAAGAAAAATTGTTAATGAAGGTTTTTTGGAACAACATCATACAGTACTTGGAAATGGAGCTTTTGGAACAGTTTATAAAGCATATTATAAGGGTATATATATTTATATTAAATAAGAAATAAAATCAATTTTGATCATTCATTTTTCTACAGGTAAAAAGGTTGCAGCTAAAATAATTAAAACAAATAATAAAAGAATTGGTTCAATTGGTATGGAAAGAGAAGCAGTATTTTTAAGGCATATAAATATTGTAAAAGTTATTAAAGTTGATGAAGGACCCATTTTAACATTAATTACAATGGAATTATGCGGCAATTCATTGCAAAATATTCTTGAAGAAAGTTCAATTAGTAAACATCAAAGAATTCATATTTGGCAATCAATAGCTAAAGCATTAAAATATTGTCATAAAATGGGCATTGTTCATGCTGATGTAAAACCAAAAAATGTTTTAATGGGTATGGATGATCAACCAAAACTTGCTGATTTTGGAAGTGCCGTTTTTGTCAATGATCTTTATATTCCTTCTGATTTTCATGTGGGTTTATTAATTTATTCTTTATATTGCAAATGAAATCCTTACAGGAAATACTAGTGAAAATAATAAGACATCTTGTTTAAATAATTACTTTTGTTTAATAAATCTCTCAATTCTTAGACATTAAAGGCTTGTTTATATCTAAACTGTTAAATTACAATTTAAGCTTTCGTTTAATTTAAACTTTAAAATTTTTAAATTATATACAAGATTGTTCCAATAAAACTTTTTAATTATTTTGTATATTTTCACAAATTATTTCCTATAATAATAATTAAAAAACAATTTTAAAAAACATTTTTAATTTATAATAAAACTTTTAGGGAACTCCTGGATATGCTGCACCAGAAGTTGTCCGTGGTAAATTACCTACACCTTTATCAGATATTTATTCTTTAGCTATTTTGGCTTGGCAAATGCTTTCAAGGAAACCACCTTTTGCAGGATTACATACTCATACTATTCTTTATCTAACTGGAAAAGGTATAACACCTATTGATTATGCTTTGAATGATGGCTTTCAAGGGAAGTACAAAGATTTGTATAAAAAATGTTGGAATAAGCAATGCGAAGAGAGGCTTAATCTTCTCACAATACTTAAACAATTAAAAATATTAGAAATTAATATTTTTCAGGTATCTCCGTTAATATATTAGATATTTTTATTGTGGCCAAGCTTTATTTGTTATTTGTATTTTTAATTTAGTTTAAGATTAAATTATATGAATATAAATTTTTTTTAGGTTAGTTATTAAAGTTTTCAAGTTTCTGGCATGTCCCCACCAGGTACAAGCTGCAACAAATTTGAAAAAGATAGTTATTTTAAATTGTATTACTATGCCTTAAATTTAATATATAATTTATGTACAATGATTAATGTAAATAAACAATTAATTAAAAACTACCATTGTAATATTGTTTCCATTTAATAATATTTGATCTAATTTTGTAACTCTCCTTCCTTCTGGAGTTGCTTCACTTTCTGTTACATCATCTAACAGCATATTAACAAAATCATCAAAGCCTTTCAAAGTGCCTACAATTTCTTTATCATTTTTCATAATAATATGTATTCTTGAACCAATACATTTATCTACCAATTCTAAAAAAATTAATCATTAATTATTTTATAATAATAGAATACAAATTATACTTAACAAGATTGGTAATAAGATTAAATTGTATATACAATTATTTAAATTTTACTCAAATTCATTAGGAATGTCAATAGATACCTAAAGGTAACAAAGTAGAAGGGTTGGTGGTGACACTACTAGCACTCGTCATTTTTTATTAATATACCATTAAATTAAAGTAAAATGGAAACTATTTTATTCGATAATCGACAAATGAAAATTTCTAATTGATCCTTTATAACGATGCGGTGATTTGTTTTGTTGGCATTTCAACTACTGCGTCTGCGCTTTACAACACTATTTCTACTTCCTAATAAATTATGATGAAGGCTAAGTTTGAAACTGACGGTTTTATATCCAGTATATGCTAATACATAGATTCACGTTCGATCAATTACTGAGTATTCAAATAAACTTTTTAAACTAGTGATATTATATTTCACTATCTCGTTTAGTAGAAGTAAGTGTTACTTCATGAGCCTTAGTAAATGTACATACCTCAAATGAATTGAATTTAGTTTCAAATGAATAATACATAAAAACAATTATAGTTAATTATTAAAATGTTTAATGCAGTTACGAACGAAGTATTTTCTCATTTTTATTAATTTTCTACCAACTATTGTGTATTATATGTTTACTATGTTGCATTTGCATATATTTTACATGTTTGCCAACATCTATGATGTTGTTGTAGTTTTCTTATGATATGGATAAATGACGTAAATTATTTATTTTTTTATATTTAAATTGAAATTAAGTCAGATTATGTTAGATAAGCTATAAATTATATAAAATATTGTATATTTAAACTGTTATATATTACCTTTTAAGCATTTAGTGAAACTAGCCTTTGTATTATAATTATTTTTTATTTATTATTTATTTTATTATTTATTACACTTGTAAAAGCTTATGTTAGTAGAAGTTTATAGACTAGTATAAACTATTATATAAAAATGTATCTGTTCATTTGATAAAAGAATTATTAACTCATTATGACATTTGTGACTAGCTATAATTTTTATATTAATCTTAGATTTTTTTCTGACAATTTCTCCCTTCCCTTTTTCTCTTTCCTGCCACACACCATATACACATCCATGCAAAAATATATAACATTCACTCATGCTTATAAAAATATTTCATTTTATGATTTAATTTTTAATGAATTATAAAGAATTTTTATTATCGTTGTTCCTGTAATAATGATATATAAATTTAAATAAAATTAAATAATTACCTGTAACATTATAATTCTTTATTTCTTAAATTACTTATGAGTATTCTATTTTTTTCAAATACAAATATTGTTAAAATTTATCAAAGTTATCATAATTTTAAGTATTTACATGTGAAAAGTGAATGATTCAAAATATATAAAATATATTTTAATTTTTAGGCAAAATGAAGTAATTATTGTCATTATTGTAAGGAAGTCATTTTCTTCAAATACAAATATTGTTAGAATTTATTTTACACAATTTTAAGTACATATGAAAAACGAATGATTCAAAATGTATAAAATATATTTTAATTTTTGAATAAAAAATAAAGTCATTATTTGTACTATTATCAAATTCATTTAAATTTAATATTATCTTAAAAATTATGACCTTATAAACACTAATTATTGTATAATCATTAATTTTTAATTATACACTAATAGTCATAACAATAAAAAAAAATACAAAGTATTTTGAAATACACAAATAAGTTACATGAGTTATTTTTATATAGAAAGTTAAAGAATTATTTCAATAAATTATTAAATCATTCTTTTAATAATATTTTGGTAATAATTAGTCTGTAGTATAATATATAACGTTAGATTTTTAAAATAATTTTTGTTATATGTTCAATTAAAAAATGAAACATATATTTAGTAATTATAGTTTGTATTGAAAAATTTAATAATTAGAGTGAAGTTTTATTTTGATAAAATTATACAAAGTTTGAATTAAAAATTTAATAATATATACTTTATTGATTTGTTTGCGTGTATATTGTCATTTGAACTATGTATTTACAAACGATCAGAATATATGATTGGATTAAATTAAGTAGGAACATCGCTATGAATGTAATAAGATAACAGAAGAGTTTTATGAATTGACAGAATAATGTTTGAACTATTATTATTCGTTTATATTTGAAAATAAATTTGAATTAACGTTTATACAAGGTTCTAATATTTAAAATATTGCCATTTTAAATGATATCCTTGTTTAATATAAATTATTTGCATGTATTTTATATACTTTGTATCAACTTTAATCTTTAATCTATTAATATTACATTTAAGTGAATAAAAAATTTACAAAATATTGTATTTATCCGATACAAAAATAACAGAATTTAAAACAAAACTTAGAACTATCTGAATCTATTCAATATTTAA
>JAPYYT010002849.1:0-15644 GCA_030522565.1 Ceratosolen corneri | reverse complement strand
TGGAATAAGTATCAAATTAGTGAAGCCTTTTGCGGTATTATCGGATGCATGTGGGGGGAGGTGAATACGTGGAAATAATTAATAGTCAAGATTTATATATATATTTGCACGATTCTGGAAATGCCTGGACGATCGCGATGATGCTTCTGTAACGGGGACCGTGTTGGTTAGGCGTAAACCTATTGTAATAACTATTAGCGTCTAGTGGGAGGGGGGTCTTGCGGGGCGGGAGGGGGCTGCAGTCTTATGTCGAGATGCAGTCTTATGTCGAGATTTGTACTGGATAGTTTAAAGGGTCAAGTCGTAGTCAGAAGTAACTGCCGCAGCTTCCGTGCGGTCGTATTTATGTTTCAGGTGTATCTTCCATTTTTCCATTCAGGGGAGGGGTTACAGACAGATAGTACTTTTTAATTATTTCTTGAATATCATAGGTTGGCTAATGTATGGAGATTTCTGATTGTGAGGGGAGTAAAGAGTATAAAAGATAAATAAGGAAACTGACTCTGTTCAAAATTCAGTCAACAAATCTCTCATGACTGTGCCTAAAATCGCGACTTTCTCAATTTAATCACGCACCTCGTTCAATAAATGTATTATTGTGAAGCTTGTTTATCTACCCTTCTGTTTCTTAGAATATTCACGCTATTCTATTGCAAAATGTAAATATAAAAATCAGTTACAAACGCTTCTGGAAGCTAGTTTGAATATACCAATCAGAGCGGTAATACTTCGTTATTGTTCCCTGTTATTATCATGAGTTATTTTCAAGCCAGCAGTCATATTAAAATCTGTGTTATCTTCAGACTTGTGATATTGTAACAGTTCGTTATTACTCGGATCAATCAATTTGATTTGGTGACACGGTTCAAATCAGGTACCAGAGCTACTAACCTATGAAGCCACGTTCTTTTTAAACAATTCATATAAATTGATACTAGGTGTAGCTGATCCAGAATAACGCCCTTATGACTATATGTCTCAAACAACATCTTACTCAGCTTACAATTGAGTAACTAGACAGATACAGCCGTTTAATTCATATTTTCTACTATTATACATTAATTTCCATAGCGCATATTTTTCTCAGCACAATTAAGCACACTCAATATTCAATTATATTGTGTAATTATTCTGCATCTATTTAAATATTTATTATTTAATAATCCTAATTTTAAATCTCCAACAAGATCTGCTTAGTTATTAACACCTATTTCTATTAACTCTCCTTTCACTATCTGCACCTCCTGCTTACACGGAACAATCCCGAACAGACTCACTTTAAAGACAATATTTATAAATACGCATTTGATTCAATATTTCTTATAAAAATAATATTTTAAATTAAACTGGATGAATCAAAATTTTATACAAAAATAATATATCAAAAATAAATTTTTTTATGTATAAAAAATACAGTGAGCAATATGTTGTACAATATCTTGATACAGATGTTTCATTAATGATAAATATTTAATTAAATAAATCAATAGTGTTTTACATGTATATAAAAATATTTGGTTTAATAATTTTTCATTTGATAAACATTCATCGAAACGAAATAAAACAAATTTTCTTAGAAAATATAAACAATAATTACATACGTAAAACTGAAGAACAATTTTATTAGAATGTTAGCATTTCTAATATAAAATTTTTAAACGAATGAATCATAAAGTTTCGCAGGTATTAAAAAACAAAAAGTACTCACTGGAAAGATTTGAGCACGTGTAATATCTTTATTATGTACAGTTATAAAAGTACGTTCGAGCGAGAGTCGGCTTACCAGTAAGGTTAGAAAGACGAATGTCTCTTACAACAAATTTTTGAAATTATTTCCTGCTACCTTGTTCTTTTTCTAATATTTAACTCATTATGTGTGGTTTTGGAAACTTCAAAAGTCACGGGTTTCAAATTTGACATATTGGGACACATTTGAATTAGTTGCTGCCAGGTAGTTTCAACTTGTTCTGCTAATTGATTAAGATATTTGTATGCTGTACGATCAATTACTGAAGCAGTCTTGATGCAGTCGTCACCTCCAAATTCGCAAACTCTATAGTGATGTAGAATTGCTGCATCTGCGGGTACATTCACGGTTCCGTGACCCTGTATAAATTCCCAAACAAAATGATTACCGGCTTCTATAATGTCGCGCGGACGGCAGACATATTTACTACGTTGTTTATGAGGATGAAGTTTTGATCGACGCCGAGTTTTCCGCAGAGTAACGAGACTAGCTTCAATGTTTCGATTTGTCGTTGTTACGTAAGGGTCATCTGGCCATTGAAGGTAAAAGAAGGCATTCTGGAAGGAATAGGCGCTTGTCGTTTTACTTGTATGTCTACTCATCAATCTGAAAACATTTCACAGAAGAGTTAAATACATGTAATACTTTATAAATTAAAACTATTAAATTATCTTGTATATAAATATATAAGTATCGTTTATTGACAGAAATCAATTATACATTATTAATTTAAAATATTTACTTATGTTTATAGATCATTCGGATATTTCGATAGTGTAATACTTCATGTATATTAATACTGAAACTAGGATTGAAAATCGGAATTTATAGATATATATATAATATCCTTTTAGAAATGAGTAGAGACTAGTTGTCTAATTTACGATAATATTCAAATATTTCTTAAAATTTCTCCGTTAAAATAAAAAAAACGTATATATTTAGATATTTATTTGTTATGTTCTTAACTCATATATTTCAGTATTATCTCTTTCGCTAATATTTTTCGTTTTACATGAATTTAATTCTTCGCTACTTCTTCCATCTCTCTCTCTCTCTCTCTCTCTCTCTGTTTCCGTTTCATGCATTCGATGCACCGACAACTTCTTGCAAATATGATGTAATATCCTTATGTAATATATGTCACATATGCATATAAAATGAATGGACATGTACTTGAACAGTAGCAGAATATAATACATATTCATAGAAAAATATTTGAGCTTGTAACATTATGCGTTAACTATTTTAATATTGTCAGTAATGATGAAGATATAATTAACAAGCATTCATCAAAAGAAGAGAAGTCATATAATGATATATCTCAATCGATATATGGACAACATAAAACTTTAGTAAATCTTTAATGAAATTAAAATTAAATTTAGTAAATCTTTAATTTCATTTTAGTTCATTTTGACATTTTTCTTATATCATACCTTTTAATTTAATTAACTTTTATTACGTTAAACAATTAAAAGTGATACATTTAGCTTCAATCGTTGTCATTACTACCCCTTGTTTATAACAAATTTCATTCTATCAGTATGCAGTGTTTCCTGTTTTCTTTTTCATAAACTCCAAACTATTTTTGGTGTATTTTAAATAGCTGCGTTTTGTTCTTATTTAAATTTTTCTTTTATTAGCTTCATATTAGCTTTAATACTGATTCAAAAGTACGTTTTTTAATCTTAGTCTGATAATTCACTAACACGACCTTCCTAAATTTATATGAATATTAATACAATGTCATTCTTCTGACTATATTTAACTGTTCTATTAAGAGATTATTTCATTTTTATATATTATTGTATATTTTATATTTGTATATATTATGATATTTATATTTATATTTACATTTTTATATTTTATATATTCATGACTTTGTAAAAATAAAAAATATTTCATTCGTTCCAATTAAGTATGCTTTAATGAGACAAGTTAGATATTTCTCGTTAAAACAAGATATTTTTATACTAAATCATTCATTGTAGCATTACACAATAACAATCTATATATAGTGCAGTATTCGAAGATATAATGCCTTGTGCATAATACTAATAATAAACTTACTATCTGTTACCTTATTATCTACTTATTATTATTATATTATTATTATTATTATTATTATTATTATATTATTATTATTATTATTATTATTATACTTATTATCTACTTATTATCATTACCAACAATTTCAAATTTTAGTTTTATATTTGTTTATTGTATATTGCTATATGTGTATTACTATAAATTAATTCCTTATGCTATCAATTGTTGGACTACTGACTTGCTTGGTATTATATCGATCGAACACAATGTTTCATTTAGTAACTGAAACTCCAAATATCATTAGTGATTCATTATTATATGATAGTGAAATTCAAACGTATATTAACATATAATAGTATAATATAATATAATAGCATTCAAACTGATAAATTTAGTATATAATTTCTTATATCTTTATTTAGTATATATCACTGGCTCAATAAGACAATTTTTTCAATTGCCTTTATTTCTATAGGGTGTGGTCACCCTATTCCCGGTAGTGTTCCTACTGAAGAATAGAATAGAATTCCTACTGCCCAGTACATTCTTTAAATTACATTCAATTTCATAACATTAAATTATAATGTTAGTGAATATTACTATATGTAGTAATGTCAGTGAATGTTTCTATATATAGTAATCGTAAATTTGGCGTAAACCGAATGTTGTAAAAACCATTGTAAAATGATAACAATGTAATCACGTATATTAGTTCAATGCACATATCATTTAATTAAATATTAAATAATAAGTTATTCATATATTTATTTATTTATTATTATATCATATTTATATTATATATTATATATATTTATATTATATATTATATTTATTTATTTATTATCATATATTTATTAATTTTCTTTTTTATTTTTTTTAAATTTTTTAAATTTTACTTCTTAATTTGTGTTTTGTCTTAAACTTAATTTTAATAGCTAATACATATAATGGAAGATCCAAAAGAAACTTAAGCAAAATATAATAGCCAACAATTATCCTATTAAAAAATAAGATAATAGTTAAAGAGATAATATTCTATAAATTAATTATATACTTATCTTATAATCAATATGTATTTCCTGTAGTGTTTAGAAAAAATATATTGAAAAAAATTATTAAAAGGAAAAAAGTATTTCATTTATATATTTAGATTTCATCGAATATTAATTAAATAAAATTAAAGTATACAAATTTAACTAATATCTTTACGTCATTAAATAAATTTAAATAAAAACAAAGAAATGATAGTTAATGGTAAAATAAGGAAAATCATTAAACCTGATAAGATCGAGTATAGTATTCTCATGACGAGGTATGATGAATTCATCAAGATCGAGTAGAGCGAGGTACTCGTAGGTGTACATGGATCGATAAAGGCAATCATTGAGGGCAGCGAAAAGCCCTTCAGTACGTATTTCACGCTGAGATATCATATCCAAATGATGCCAAGGCAGCAGTGTTACTAGACCTTTCCTTTCATAATACTTGAGTGCACAGCCTGCATCGCTACCAAGAGAGTCGTTGTATAAAGTCACATGACTTGCACCTAAGATCTTGTGAAGCTCAATAAACTCTATTAATTGAAGAACCTGTATATATGTATATTCACGTCATTTATTTAATTTCTCTAAATCTATACAATCATTTTTTATAATTTTTTTTTTTAATAAATAGAATTTTTAAATAAAAGTGTTAAAATAGTATACATTACAATGATTTGATTAGCTACAAAATTATGCACATATGTATTTAATATATAAACGTTTGTATATATAAATATTTTAATTACAAATTCGTTTTTTATTTTTCATTTTTTTGAAGAAGTAATTGATCGAATTAAATTATTTTAATATAATTATAATAAATAAATATGTGCTAACAATTAATAAGAAATACAAATGTAATAAATAATCTGTATAATTCTATACGAAATTTCAAGCAAACTTTTAAATGTTTTAATATTACATATTAACAATAATCGTTATTATAATTATTTATGTATATTTCCATAATTTATATTTGTAATTCATTTTATAAATTAAAATCTCATGTAGAATAAATTTTAATTATAAAAATAAATTCTATTTATAAAAATATTTTACTTTTATTTTAAAATGAATCATTTTTTAAAAGAATTTGTAATTGTTGTATATTATTATTATTCCAAATTATAAGCTAATATAAGCAATAAAAGCATTAATATATATAGTATATAATATAATAGTATTTTGTGCTATGACCTATATGGATATTAATAAAATTCGAGGATAATATATGTAGGTACTTTCACTCACTCTATTGTAATCATAGTGCAATGGTTTAATGCAAACTGCCAGGGGTTGTCGTTTCTTAGGTCTGTCAACAGGCCTATTCTGTACACGTATTCTATTGGTCGGTTGTGCTCTTAGCCTAGCTACGATACTAACAGTTTCTGGTATTCTTTCTGTCGATAAAGAATGTGATTCTTGCGGCAACGGACAGATTACGAAGCATGCGCTATATTTCAGATTCCAATTTTCTCGAATAACCTGCAGAATATAAATGTGATATCTTCCTTTAAAAGGTATTGTAATATTATTTTTCAGAATAAAATATGAGATGCACGATAACTGTCATCTAATACTTAAATTTAATTAAGCTTGTTCCTATTCTTATGTTTATGATAAAAAGTGTTCTTTCCTATAAGGATTTTAGAACTTAGTAAAGTATTTTAGTTTATAAATTATGTAAATAACTCTCCTTTTTGCAATTTTAATTATTAAATTAAATTATAGAAACACAAAATGTATTTAAAAAAAATATATAACATGAAAAAATCCCGAACATTGTGTAAATATATTTTTAATTTAATATTTCTTTATATTCTTTGTAAATGTAATAATTATATACTATTATTATGCAATATAAATTCAATCAAATATTCCTTATAAATTATTTATATTTATTTATAAAATAAAATTTTTTATTTATAATATATTTATAAAATACAGTATTTTATTTCTTGTAAATACGTATACATAAATGCATAGACATGTATATTTTATCTTTTCTGTTCAATACACAAAGTAATAATTTAATAAAAAAATGTATATGTAATAAAATAAAATTATATTTAACTCAAGCTGTAGTTATTTATACAACATATGAAGTGTAATGTTTTCATAGATTTTCGAATTCTTAATTAGTTAAATATTAAGAGCTTCAATTTAGCTTTTGTAAATAAAACGAAAATCATATTATTAGAATAATAGTTCACCTTGACTTTAGCTGCAACCGTTACAGAAGTTGTCATATTGTTAGAATTTTGTAAATACCATAATCTACACCAAACCTTATCCGGGCCTCTTGTTTTCGTGGCTCCAATAACACGTATAACACCAGAATTTGAGTCACGATTTCCAATAATCCCACCTCCAACTCTGTCATCATAATAAGCCGAATACACGAAAAATTTGAATCTATAATGATACATCAGTTAAGTAAATTCATTTTTGTTAATAATTGCATATTGATTTTAACATAATCAATTCGTTTGAATTTAATTGAATTCATAAAACGTATTTAACGAATAATATACAATTTCAACTAAACATGAATCAAACTTAAAAATTAAATTAATATTAACAAATTTTATTATAATTATACGGTTTAAATTCTTTCTTATATATTTCATAATATATTAGAAATATCATTGAATCTCATATATAAAATATATTTGTTAAATAAAATCTTAATCTTTAAAATATTTTTTAGAACAACTTTTGTAATAATTTTGTTATAGGTTCATGAAATTATTAATAATATATAAATATAATCAAATAATGAATAAGTAGTTTACATTATATGAACCTTGCATGTTCTATGGCAATGGAATTTTAATAATGTAGGAGAATAAAAAGATGTAAGCATAATATATGTATTTAAAAAAAATTTCTATGAAGAAAATTCTTTTTTCATATTTTATTATATTTCTCTTTATTATTATATTATTCAATTACATGTAATTGTATTATTCTATTCTTAATCTTTCATTTTCTAAATAATAGTTTTGTATGATTTATATACTGGTTTTTAATTAAAGATTTAAAAAATTTTAGTTATATCAAGGAGTTTAAGGGTATGAATTTACACAGTTGTACCTGGTATTTGTAACTGGTAGCCATTCTGCATCGGTGATTCCTAAACTCTGGTCTAATTGAGGTAGCCAAACTTCCAGATTTATAGGGAGACTCGATAGGCTTCTGGGATCAATAGGCATAGCAGCTGTTAAAGCCCCCTTCAATTCAGCTCCATGTACCAATATGCTCAAATGCTCTTCGAGACCACCTTTTAAACTTGTATAGTCCACTAGCTATATTGCAATAATTTCATTCCTCGTATATAAAAGCAAAAGGAGTCTTTAAAACGTGTGCTCAAATTAATATTTCCTTATTGAAAAAGATTAAGAATATTAATATATAAAATTTAAATAATTATTAATTTTTTTGTATAAATACGTAAATACGTTTTTGAATTATATGATCGTTTAAGAAACACTGATTACAATTATAATTGTTTATAATTTAATTTTAAAATTAATATCAAATATTAATGCAGATTTTCAAAAATATACACCTAAGTTACAGTAATATATTAAAATATCAATTATATTAAACATAGAATTTATATGGATTATTGGCGTAATCACCATATAGCTTTTAATTTTAATTCACGCGATAAGATACTATTTATAGATTACTAAAAATCCACATCATGTGTACGGAATTATTTACACCATTTTACAAATTATTACACTGATAATAAACAACGAATATTAACAAAATTCAATTCTGAAAATGTTTTGACAATAAAATAATAATAATAAATATTTTTATGAAAGAATAATGACAAAATTGGAAAATGAAATGTAGAATTTTCAAAGAATCATTGGCTATAAAAATCTTTTGAAGAAGAATATAAATATAAAAAACTATATATATAATAAATAAAATATATAAAATATATATAAAAAACTAAGGTAAAAGCCGAATTATGTTAAATATTTATAAATTGGCTTCATAAATATAATTTCATATTTATTTATTGTAAACAAAAGTAGAATATAAAATGACTAACATTTATGAAAAGTAATTTGTGAAATTATTTATGAGGTTTATAAATCAAAAAAAGGATTATATAAGGTTATTTCTAGTAAGATTATAATAAGGTATTTTAGATATTATAGTCGACTATTTTATAATATTTTGTATAAGATTAGTAAAATAGTAAATTTATATATTTCGTAAGAATAGGATAATATTTTATATGTATACATAAGTTCGCGAAAGCACGCGAATTTCAAGAAAATCCAAATGTGTGAGTATAAGATTAAAAAAAATACCGCAATTATATATAAAAATAAATAATTATAAATATATAAATAAATAAATAATAAATAATATTAATAAATTAATAAATGACAATAAGAAAATTTTGAAGTTATAATAAAAATGTTAACTTAAAATTAAAATGTTAATAATTTACCATCTAAAAGAGCTCAAATTAATTTTAATAAATATAAAATAAAGTACAGATAAAACATAGATAAGTATGAAGTCTTCGTAAAGATAAAGAATGTTATATGAAGGTGATGTAAGCTTGGGAGTGTTCATAAAAGCAAAAGCATTTGAATTAAAACATACTAAGTTTGTACAAGCATACAAATACTATGTACGAAAAAGGGTTCAAGAACCAATGTAGACTATAATACAGAAAAATATTTACTTAGTTTCTATTTTAATTTAATTTTTTTTATGCTTTTATATTTTTTGACAAATTATATTTTTCGTGCTAATCTAAGAAGTAAATAAAAGTAGGTATTTAACTTATCACGTAATTGTTGGTATGCTAATAATATTAAACAATTATTGTATGGAAATTATATGAAATAATAATACATATTCTTTTTCTTATCAATTCATGCTATATTTTAAATGCTATCAAGCTATTATTAACGAAAATGATATAATTAAGTAGATTGTATAAGAAACATGTATAATGAAGATATTTATATAGATGAATGTAATTTAAATAACCAGCATTGAAATTAAATTTAATTGACCTTAAAAATTATTAAATCATACATTAAATATAATTTAAAAAGTAAATTCAATGATTTCGAAAACTTAATAATTGATTAATGAATTTAATGTATTTTATTACATTTTCATTTAATCAATTCTTTTAATGTAATAAATTTTGAATTTTTGTTAGCGTTTTAATTTAATTTCCTAAGACAAAAATGATCTATATATTTTTAATTTATATCCAATAGTTCCAATAAAATTTGTTTCTGTAAAATCTTTTATAATTAGCATTTTATTATTCAAATAATTCTTCCATTATATTACCTGTTTTTTATTTTTTTATTTATGTTTTAATATTATCTGATTAAGCTACTTATTTATAACGTTCAATCATTTTGCATTTTTTTTATTCTATATTCTATTAGAATATAAAATATAATTATAATTAGAATACAATTTTGTGAAATTTTTTATATTTTTTATCGATTCCAACTCTAATTATCTATTAAATAATAATTATATAAGATATAATACTTGAAACTAATAAATATAGGTAAGAAAGTGAAAAATTATACAATTAGTTTTCGAAAATTCATTTATAGTGGAACTTTAATTACTTAAAAACTGAAGAGCAGTACAAAAAAATGTTTCAACCATCTATTATATTACAATAATTTCAAATTCGATTTACTTTAACACACACACACACACACATATGCATGCATGACTACTATTTTAAATTACAAATATGTGAATATAAATCTACACATAACTATTTTTGTTTTTAAGCTTAAAATAAAACGGTCTAATTATATAATTTACATCTGTATACTTACGCCAACTTCTTCATAATCTGGACGGTCTGGAACAGAAGATAATTTATGATCGAAATGATGGCCGTTAAGTTTACCACTGATACTGCTGCCATGTTTATCATCAATTAAAAATATTTCGGTGAAGACAATTAGACCGAATACAGCAAAGAACATAACTACAAGCATGAACGACATGTTTGCCCGTTCTTTCAAAATGCTTGCGTTGCCGCGAACCCAACTTGATCCAGAACGACGAGCACCCATCTTTTTGGTACTCTAAAATTATCAATATTATGCAAATGAAACATTGTATAACTTCATAATTATTATACATATAAGTAGACAATTATATTGCATAGGTGTAACAAATAATATACAATGGCAACAAAATAAATGGAACGACTTTTTATACATATATTTTTTAAACATTGATAAATAAATTAAAATAAATACTGATTTTATAAAAACTTGGAATCATATGATATAGCTTAAAGAAATAAAATATAATTTAAAATTTAAAGTAAATAAAATTATCATTTAAAACATTAAAAGTATTATTACACACGATTTATTGTTGACGATGCTCAACTCAAGATTAAGAAATTTAGTAATATATAATAAATGTTTCCAGCTATAATACAAAATATAATTTTAATATTTAATATTATACTAATAATATAAAACACGATTTTAATTATTATCTTTTATAATTATATTTTTTAAAAACTCCTCTTAATTTAGAATGGATTAGTAAAATATTCCAATTAAGTAATTTTAAAGTAAATTAATTTAATAATAAAAATAGTATAATCATATGTGATACTGCTAAAATATACTAAAAATACAAAAAACTTAAAAATAAAAATTATTAATATTGATTTAACAAATGTTTAGTTACAAATATGTAACAAAATAATATTATTAGGTTCCAATTAGACTTGTGTTATAAAATTCTATAATTTTCATATTTATATAATTTAGAATAAAATGTAGAATAAAATATTATGACTAATTAGAAACAAATTTTATGTCTAATTAAAAGAAAAAATATAAATTGAATAGAAACTGAATTTAGAAGATTAATAATAAATATACATTATTTCGCATCATAGAATTCTACACTTTTTAGTAGTCTTTCATTGTTTGTATTATTTTTTATTGAAAATATGTTAATAAAAATTAAGCCATTGTAAATGGTCATTTTCATTAAAAATTATAGCAAAAAAAGTTGCTACCTTTTTTAAAAACGATAATATTACAACACATTTATCCAATAGCTCAGAAGTATTGCTAGCACGAAATTTATTATGAATGAAAGTTACTTTTATATATATAAAGTTGATATTATTTATTGTTTTTTAATATATAATATAAGATAAAAGTTTTTCATATTACGTTCTATATTTTTTAAAATATTTAACTTACATTTGTTTATGAGTATCATTACGTAATAAGTACTTTATGTAGTGTATGAGTACTTTATATAGTACTTTATGTATACTTTATGTATGTGTAGATGCTTTATGTAAAACATTTAGAAAAGTTAATAATTATGAACATTATAATTAAATTAATTGTATTTAAATTAAAATACAAATGTATAATAATTATCATTTAAGTATGATTACTTTATTATTTATAATCATCAAAATTAGAAATGAATCAACTTGCACAAGAATGCAAATATGGATAATGATAATATACGTATGGATTCATGCAATTTATCAGCAGATTCACGTAGATTATGAAAATTTAATTCACTTCGATTAGAATGGCGTGACATTAGTACTTAAAAATACAGGCAAAAGTATCGATAATTATAATAATAAAATTTACAATCATTATTAAAATGTTATTAACTGTAAAATTAATTATTATAGCGGATGAAAGTCTTAGAGAATAAAATACTATAGGGGAAATTTTAAATACGTACTTTATTTCTTAAGGTAATTAAATACACGTGGAATTGGGTTTAATCCAAAAACAAAGAATTTCGTAATTAATTACAACACAAACAATTAAAAAACTAGTTCCAATATTAAACACTGTAAATATTAGATCCTATACTATCCAAATCAATGACTAAACGGGAGATATGGAGTACATACTAGTAACACATTGTGCAGAAACGCGTACAAGACTTATAATCTTTCTATCTCTTTCTGATTCTTCAAAGTATACACAAAGCATAATGTGTAAACATACTTTGTATTTTAAATAATTTCATAACAGAATTTAGTGCTTTAGTCTTTATTCATATTAAAAATTTTTAAAAATGTTAGCTTATACAATTATATGAATAAAGATAGTAATGTATGACTTAATGTATTAGTAACAAATAAAAAGAATATTTAATATAGCAATTTCAATCAATTCCTAAATAAATAAATATTGAATTTTATGATAATATTCTTAAATAAATTAATTAATGTTAAAATATTCTTAAAATAATATACAAATAAGTAAATAACGGTTAAAGAATAATAAACGAGAATATAACAAATTCATAGAATAATATAACTATATACAAAATATTTGATATAAAGGAAATAATACTGATAAATGAATTATATTATCTAAAATATTGAGATAATTCAAGAGCAACTTTGATACACGAGTTAAAAATCAGAAAAGCATCACAATTTTTTAATATATCGCATCGCTAAAAACTATTGTTTAAATTGTTTAAAAAGAACAAGGTTTAATAATATTTATATGATAAAAACTATTGAGTCAAACTGCAATAATAAATTATGCCAGAAAGTTATTAATTTTGTTTAATCACAAACGATATTAAATAGAAAAATTATACTTCATAAAGTACATAAAACCAGATAAACACAATAAATATAAACATAAAGAATATCGCCGAATAAAATACAACACAATTATAAACACATGTAAAACTGATGTATTAAAGTATATTCCGACCAGATAACAAATTCAATTAAACAGTATTATATTTGTTTTTTTATAAACTAGGCGAACTAATTATATTTGTGCAATATTACATAATTTTGTAATATTTTGAATCTCGAAACTAACATTTCATATTAATATAATTTTCAACTAAAAAAGTTGACAAATGTTATTAATTGGTATTAAAATAGAATAGACATCTTTATAAAAATCGTCCTAGTCATTCCTTACTTCATGTATCAATTTGAAGTTTATCCGAAAGTTATATTACTTTATTAAAGTAATAAATATAGTGAAAAGTTTTAATTCGATTTCGCTACATTATAGGGACACAAACAATTAAAAAAAAAAGCAATTAACGTACTTACTCAAAGAATCTGTGGTGGACGGGTTACTGTACATGGAGGTTGCAAATCGTTCTGAAAAAAAAAATTATTTAATATAACCTCAGATTTGTCAAATTTGAAATAAAATAATTATCAGTACACTACATTTTTTGTTACATTTTGTTACACTTTGATATTTACTTTAAAACACATTTATAAGAATTTTTTAAATTATACTTACATGTATTTCTTATTATGAATTTGTATTAAAAATATTTTTTTATATATTTATTTTCCAAATGTTATACAAATGTATTTACATTATTAAGCATAAATCAAATAGAATTAATTAAAAATTTAATTTATTTTTATCAAAAATCACATGACTCATAAAAAAGTCTTTTAAAAATAAGAAAAATTAAAAGATATTACATTTTTTAAGTTAAATCATATGAATTTATTTTTAATTTCAAAATTTTTAAAAAATATCACATATATATTAATGGACTAAAGCGTGTATAAATGCATGAATATGTATTTATACTCTTTATGAAACCGATAAGAAAAGAAAATATTAATTAACATATTTTAAAATTTAATTAAATTGGAAATGTAAAAATAAAGTAGATAAGTGTTAGATTATTAAGAATAACATATGTGACGAAAGCATTTTATGGTATCTTTTTATTATAATTATTGTTCGCCAAAGTAGGTAGTCGATGGATTTACCGAAATAAAATATACAATCCATGAATTTAGATCTTGCATAATTATAAAATAAAAGAGAATCTATAAATTAATTTTCTTAACATAAAATAAATTATATACATAAAAAATTATGTTTGAAACTTAATTTTATTCATACCTACATTTTCTGTACATAAATTATCAATGTTATTATTGTAGTGTACATTCAATAAATGAATATCTATATTGTCTTTGTATTTCTGTTAGTAATTCAATTATTTATTTTCAACAAATAATCGAATTCAATTTATTATTTTAATTATTTAATTCTTGTATAAATACATGATTATTACATATCTACTTAGTTATTTTACTTAACTTATATTATTCAAGTACTTGAAAATAATAATAAATATTTATGATTAGAGGATTCATAATCAATATTCTTAAAATATACAATGAATATATAAGTTATTTAAAAAATAAATTATAATATATAACTTAAAATGATTCTAAATATGAAAAAATATGTAACTCAGACTGGTTCTAATTTCATCAATTTATTTTATAATTATATATTTAATAGTAACGAAGATTATATTGTTTAAACATATAGCCTTTAAAAATGAAAAATTAAAGAGATATTTTAAATGTAACAGAATTGTGGGAATCCTTTTTTCTGGCTAATTACATTTTAACGAGACTGTTTACTCGAACTGCATATCGAAAGTTCGACGATGATGAACTAAAAGTAAATTAAACTAAAAGATCAAGTGCAAGTAAATCAATGGACAAAAGCTTCTAGGTATCATGGCGTAATTGCTAGACCTCGTGCTATTTTCATAAAGTATTGATTAAAAATTGAAAAACAGTAATACAATAAGCCAGGCTTCAATGGTAACAGCGCGAGCCGCGGCAAGACACTTGGAAGCAAAGTGTTCGGGATTTTGATAAATTCCCGATTCGTCACTATATAATACCACTTTTATTTTGAATGTTATTTTAGCTACAATATCTGTTTATTATATTTTGT
>JAPYYT010002848.1:0-16322 GCA_030522565.1 Ceratosolen corneri | reverse complement strand
TTGTTGTTGTGCTCTGTTCAATTTTTCGACAGAGTTTCTGTGGTGTTTCGTAGGGGGATAGCCGTGGTAGAAGTAGTGAGTAGAGCGAGCGACAGAGAGCAGCGGAAGTCGAAAGGAAACGATGTTCTGTTTGATATCTGCTAGAGGGCCGCTCCTCGGCTAGTGCATAGACAGAGTTGGTCTCTCTCGCCCGGAGGTTCAAGCTTCTCGTCATCATCGTCACCATCATCATCATCATCATCATCATCATCATCATCATCATCATAATTTGGGGCAAGTTGAGCCAAGTGCTTTGTGTGTGTGCGTGCGTGTGTGTGTGGAGGGGCGGGTTGGTGGGGGTGGGGGTGTGGGGGTGGGGGTGTGGCGTTGCAAATGATTTGTTAAGAGCGAAAGCCGAACGATGAGTATACACCGCCGAAGCAGCGAGCCTTTGCGATAAATAGTGTGAAGCTGCGGCTACGTATGCGAGGACACGTGTGTGTACTTTCAGCTAAGTGGCGAAAGAATAGCAGGAGAGCTATTTACGCAGACTGCAGAGTTTTGGCAGAGATGTATAGAGAAGAGAGTATTGGAAACGGAAGAGAGAGAGAGATACAACGCCGTCGTGACTTCTCCAATCAACCGTAAAAAGCATCAATCGCAAGATTCATTCACTGACCTTAGGCTGCATCGAGTCCTCGGTAGATTCAAGGCCTGCCAGTGGATTAGAGGTTATGTTTATCTTTGAATCTGTAATGCCACCGTTCATAACCCTTCCATTTGTTATTGGTTTGCCTGAAAAGATCATCATTCTTGTACACCGAGGGATACGTGATTATCATTGTCATTACATGTAATAGGAAGCCGACTAATGCTTTGTAACTTTACCGGCACACTGGCATCCCATACGCAATTACGTACAATTTTAGCGTATGAAAAGGATGGCTGAATCGGTAAATTTACCGCTCGTCTATCGACAAATTTCTCTTTCTTTTTTTTTTTCTTTTTTGATTAATCTTGTAAGAAATTAACGATTATTCTGAAATGACTCGACTGCAATTACCATTTCGTTGCACTTGTTCCGAAAGCAAAAACAACGGCAAAAGCGACAACGACAACGACAACAACAACGAAAGAAAGTGCCAGTCAGTCCCGTCACGGCTAGTGCATCATCGACTGGTTATGAACATAATTACCCTCATCCTGCGAGGACTCTCGGCTCTGCTTGTGCTTGCTCCTCTTGTAGGCGACGCCGACGGCGGCGAGTCCAGCCAAGAGTATGGCGCCACCCAGGACTCCCCCGATAATCGCGTACATGTTGGAGCTCCGGACGCTTTCCACCGGTGACTTGACCTTGTTCTCGGCGAGGACCTGGGGCACCGGCGCCTCCGTCACGACTTTGCGCGTCTTCTGGCGCAGTATCTGCGAGAACTCGGAGGCCGCGCCCACGGAGAAGCTTTGGACCTTGAATTCGTAGGCGGTGTCGGACTGGAGGTGCGAGATGGTGATGTTGCTCGAGCTCTTGCCCTCGACGGTCGTCTTGATGTAATCGCCGGCCGAGGTCGAGGCCCGGTGGTACACGTAGAAGCCGTCAATGTCCGCCGAGCGGTTCGTGTTCTGCCAGATGAGCAGCACCTCGTTCGGGCTCAAGGCCTCCGTGTGCGTGAGCAGTGGTATTGGCATCGTGTTGCTCTCGAAGCCATCCTTGCGCGACAAGTGGAAGCGAACCTAGAGCGCAAACGTCCATTAGGAGGCTCCTTCCAGCACCGGCTGCGCTGCCTCGGCGCCACGAGACCTTGCACTTTGTTTGGAGTGGCGAGTGATCGCGATGGAAGAGCTAACCCCCTACGAGGGTGTGGATGGTGGTGGTGGTTGGGAATGTTGGGCTCGAGTGCAGTGCGCCGAGAGTTGCGTGAGTCGTCGTGATTCGCGCGAGGATGATAATCGGCGCCGAGTAAGTAAGTGCGCAGGCGCGTGGTGGTGGTTACCGAACGGTTACCGAATACTTACCGAAATCGGACTGACGGCATTGTCATTGTTCGAGTACACGGCTGCGATTCTAAATCGATAGGTATGGTCGGGCTGAAGCTCGGTCACCTCAAAGGATCTTATGTGACTTGGGATCTCGGTGTTGGCAGTCATCCACTTGGCCTGCTTGCTATTGGGTTTCTGTCCGAGCTCCCGATATTGCACCTTAAAGAAGGAAATTGGCAGCCCGTGGTTTTCCGGCACCGACCATCTCACCATCACCGACATGTCCGACAATCTCGTGACATTTGGCTGGTTCGGCGGTACCATCACGTCTACAAATTAACAGATTTTAGTCCCTTACAGGTTAATCCACGGATGCCAACTGTAGTACGACTGTGCCGCCTGCCAACATCTCCTCAACTCTTGCTCGTCACTAATTGTAAAAGCTATTTCGCCAGAACTTTCATTCCAATTAATTGCTATTAATGTCTCGTGATTTCATTAGTTGCGTTGGCTGTTGATTGTTTTGGTCCCTTTAAAGTGGACGCGATCGATCCGAGCATTCAGTCGTTCATTGAAAGCGCGTGGAAGGAGCTTTTAACTTTCCCCCACCTACTCCAATAAGCATCTACACCTTGCTAATTTTACTGCAAAGTGGTGGGGCAAGCATCCCATTACTAATCCCATTACCATTAAAACTATGATTGCCACGGCATTTTAGAGCACATTGAGACACAATTTAGAGCAGATTGGCCATCTGGGTGACGAGGGATTATAACGATCAACAATATTCTTCAACAGCGATGGGGAGCGAGCAATTAACGAGACGAGAATTGTGAGGGGCGAATTTGATGTTGAAGAGGCGCGTACTTACCGGTGTCCTTGCGCTTGCCATTCTTGCCTCTCCGTCTGCCGCCGACCCTCGTGTGCTTGTGCCCGTTGCTCGAGAGGCCAAACTCGCCCCTGGACTTGGCCCCGCCACCCACGTGCTGCTTCGGGCTCACCCTGAGGTAATTGTATCCCGAGTGGGAGCCGTACTCGTTGCTGGCGACGCACTGCACGATGCCCGCGTGCTTCTTCTCCACGAGGGTAATGACGAGGCTCGAGCCCTTGATCTCGAGGTTCTTGCCGGGCGTGAGGGTCTCGCCGTTGATGAGCCACTCGAGGTCCGGGGCCGGGTAGCCCGTGGCGTTGCACGAGAGCTCGAGCTCACCGCCCTCCGGGAACGTCGAGAGCTTGGGGGCACGGATGACCGAGGGTGGCTCCACCACCGTCAGGATAATCACGGACTTGACGCGACCCGCGCGGTTCGTCCACAGGCAGTCGTACTCGCCCCGGTCCGAGGGCTGGACGTTGGTCAGCCTCAGGCCCATCGGCGAGTAGCTCGATCGGCTCGGCAGTGAGCTGCCCAGCTTCGTCCACGTGACCTGCGAGTCGGATTTATCGAGTTTATGATTTAGGCTGCCCCGGCTGCAGCATCCTTGAGCAGCCGACTTTCGCCATCGACAGCGATAGTCGCTTGCGCCAATTGGCACCTCCACTTTGTAGCGGGATGAGGACGACGAGGGCGGGGGGTGGGGGAGTGGGAGAGGGGAGAAGAAGGGGATAGGGAGGGTCTCGTTGGAAATTAAAAGTGTGCGTTGGATCGGGCTCGTTGCTTAGCGTCTTTAATCGTTATCCGAGCCGTTGCTGCTCACTCGAGGATTAGAGATGAATGTCAAAGTGCCCGATGGCTTGTGTGTCCCCGATAATCGTGCACCGCGGCCCGAAATTAAGCTCGAGAGATTCTAATTGAAGCTCGCGCTCAAATATTTCGCACACTCAAGGACTCGCGTAAACAATGAGCGAGCCCGTGAGAATGCCGTGTCCTGCAACGGCAGCGGACGCGCAAGACGCACAAGTGTGCCGAGGCTTATTTATAAATTGCCGACAAATTGAGTCGAGATTGAGTCGAGAAATCGTAGGAAATTTACCTGAGGCGTGGGGTAGCCGACGGCGAAGCATTCCAACGTGACATTCTTGCCGCGCTGCACTTTGTACTCGTTCTGGGGCTGCTTTATAAAGTACGGCGGCTGATCGGTCGTATTTTTATCGACGGCTAGTAGCGTTTTGTGATTGCTCGTGTAGGTTTCGGAGGTTATGTAATTATTGGCTTGGCAGTTGTAGCTGCCCGAGTCCGCGGGCCTCACCCTCTCGATAATCATGACTTTGCTGCCGGTCAAGCTCGCGTTCTGGATCGGACTCCCGTCCTTGAAGAACTGAATGACGGCTTCGGGCACGGAATAAGGCACTGGACATGTTATGGGGACGTTGTTGCCGAGCGGCACCCGGAGGTGGATGTTCCCCTTGTCGGAGAACCTGTCGATTCGGGCCTGCGTGAGTCGGGCTGGATCGGAGGCCAAGCCGCTCGTCCCTGAAAAAAGCCAGATTACTCGTTGGCGATCGCTCGTCACCTCGCGAATCTTTGCCACTGTCTCGCCAATCCACTTCCTTGTCAAATGAGAAGCCCAGCGATTCATTTAACAAAACCCGGAGCACCCTAGGTGGTGAGCGTGCACCGTCCCATTGCTCTCAATTCCCCCGAGCAATTCCCCTTACGATTAAGCATATACCAACAACGGCTTTGCAAATTATCCGAGAATTGCGATGATGCCACTAGTCTCAGCGGTCCGCACTACGTGACAACCAAGACTCCCGGCCAATTGCAAAGCTCATGGAAGTAGATTGGCATCGCGTGGCACCTCAACAGAGACGATATCTCGCGCACATGTATTTACCGTAAAAAGCGATGCATCGGTAGTCGCCGGCCTTGGTCTCGTCGTCAAAGTACACGACGTATTTGGAGGTCTTGCCGCCGTTGGCAGTGACCGCGTCCAGTAGTATCCACTCGCTGGAGCCGAGGGGTCGGTGTCTCCAGGCGAACTTCTCCGCGGCCAGGTTGAGGCTGCATTCGAAATAGACTTCATCGCCCAGGGGTGCGGTAAATGCTTGGGGGTGACGCGTAAACACCATTCCTGGCTCGGATTTCTGACCTGCTTGTCAACAAACAGCGGCTGAGTTGTGTCTCGCGGGCAGAGAGGCTTGCGAGGAGAAAATTGAGTCGACGCGGACAGTCGTAAGCCCAAGGGAGGGAGTTCGACATTGTTCGAGGCATCTATTGAAAATCCGGTGGGCCACGTGAGGAGGCTGCTTAATGCAATAAATTGTATTCCGGCTTTATTTTGACAGTTTACGGCCGAGAAGCTTGTAAATCAAGTGGCGTTTTGAAGTCTCGTGGAAAAGTGACGAATAAAGTAAGTAACGTGACGAGGCTGTGACGCCGTTTTAACTGAAAAGGTTGAAAGCATTTTGGCACTGATTGCGAGCTGATAAGCTCGGGCAAAGCTATTTGCAATTTAATACACTCTCCATTAAATGGAATTTCTTCCAAAAACAAAAAAAAACACAAAAACAAAAACAAAAACAAAAAAAAAAGTTAAAGTGTATTTCAAGCATATAATTACTGCGCACTGATAATTTACAAGCTCGGCTATACCACATTAATTGTAAAAGTCTTGGGAGCGCGTAAACAAGTGGCCTTTAACTGCAATATCACACCTCAAAGGCATTCCCGTTTCTACTGTATTTAACAGCGGCAAACAATAAACCTCGCACCCCCGTACAAAGGCAACATGCGTAAGCTTGAGCACGTGAGGCGCGAGATTTACGATCGCAGTTATATTAGAGTGAGATGTTAACGTGTCGCGAAAGCTCACGGAGGTATAAAATCGACATGGAGCTCGGTTGGCCAGATGCTCGGGGATTCGCGCAGAGCAACACGTTAACAAAGAAAGAGAGTGGCTCGCTAAATTAAAATGACTCACCAGAAGCACAGCATCCTAGGACGCAGAGCAAAACCGCGGCGATAGCGCACAACGTAAACTCCGATCGCATCTTGATTCATTCTGGAGAAAGAAAGCAAAAATAAGGGGGGGGGGGTTAGCAAGGGTGAGAAACACGTGTGGAGTTGATGGTGCGTAATTTTCACCCGGGCACTTTTCTCGCGACATTATCATTTCATCGCGTGGCCGGGCGTACGCTGGCGAAGCCGAAAGGAAGACGTCTAAAATTAACGACGACAAGGGACTTTGAAGCTCCGCGATGATGGTAAGGAAGCGACATCGGACAGCCGGCGAAAATAGAACGCATGCCGCGCATAAAGTGCGAGCAATCCTATCGATCTCGCGCTGCTGCAGGGCCTTCCTTTTTGAATTTTCCCGCGCTTTTCAGCGGCACTCAAATTCGCAGCCCCGCGCAGTGCTGAAAACGCTTTCCCGATATTCGTGTACTTTAAGCCAGCTCTTTTGCGCAGTACGAGTGACATTGCTCGCACGGTTTGAAAATTGCGTGCCTGCGAAAACTTAAACTCCCCCCTCATCTACAGCAATTTCTAGCAATTTGTAAGGCGTTTTTTTTTGTATCTTTGATATCGCGCTCGAATATAATGAGAATAGCAATGAAGGGAGAGGTAAAGAGAGACAAGATTTTAGAATACTCGAAAGCTCGTGCAAACAACAACTTGCGTACAAATTCTTTTAAGCACTTGCTTCAGTCGTCGCACATCTCGTCTGTCTTTAATATTGCAATGGAAAATGGCCGCTCACGAGACATTCTTCCTATAACTCTGGATAATCATAAATTACCTATTCATAATGATAAATGGAATTGGTTTTCCACATACTTCTTCCACGTACAATAAGCCGACGTTTAATTAAAAAAAAATGTGAGATTGTTATCGTAAGCATGCATTATTTATCACTTGCCTATTTCTGTGAGAACTAATTTAAAAATGAGTTTGCATCGAGTAAATATGTCAATCAAACGTAAGCGATTAAAGCTTCGTCTCATTGGAATTGAATTTCATTCACAAGTATCCAAAGAACACTTTAAATTTCATCTCATCCGTACAAACTACGTTGGCTGGTTATAATTCTAGCCTTGTCGGAAAGGTACGTTAAGCTGTGTTTATCTACAGTGGATCGCCGAGGTGTCTTTTATGATGGACAGAAGGCGTAAGAAAACAATTTTGGTCGCCGCGCACGCAGAATGTCAATTACGAACATGTAAAACATGATAAACAGTTATTCGGGTTATCGTGTTTTATTCGACAATTTTTCAATGAAGTTTAGTCCACGCGCTTATATTATAATAATATATACATGTCGTTGTTTATTATGTAAACACGCAATAAGCACTCGAAAACAATTGTACGTCAAATAGTACGATTTTTTCAATAAACCCATGGATTTTTTAGATTACAGAGTCGTCGAAATAATCAACATTAATATGCGTGTGAAATTTTTATAGCAAGACAAATAATGTTGCAGCGAAAACTCATTATCGTAAGTGTAAATGGAATTTTTATTGTACCATGTAGTGCGGATATTTTTAAATGAAAATTATATTTAAACGTAAAATGTTCAATTTACAGATTTCAACGCAAGTCTTAAAAAAATTATTCGTAACTGAACATCACACAAGTCGTTGAATTAAATATAACGCATAAAATGTCTTTAGATTAATATTAATTTTTAAATGATTAATACGCATTTTGTTTATACTTAATTCGTTATATATTGTCCATAACTTCTATGTATTATATGCTATATTTCTCTTCGAGATATTCCCTTCGACAAGGATTCCTAATTTTAATTCCATCTTTTCCTTGGGAAACATTATCCTTATTATTATTATAATAGGAGGTAAATGTTTATCTTACAACGAAATTCATTCTATAAAAATTAAAGTTAAGTCACATAAGCCTATATTATAGTTCGAATGTAACCTATTTGTATGGTTATATATCTATTCGCATATCAATGCTCCCATATTAATGCTAACATAAAATCCCTTTGAATACACAATTAATATAATTCAGAGCTGCAACACTATGAACCAACGATCATTATAATTCCAATATTTACCACCACATTCTAAGATGTCAACTATTTCATATCAAAGTAAGTTATTTATTAAAGGACTTAACTTGGAATAATAAGTGCACATTTTGTGGCTTACGCACACGGGCGCACGCGCACACAAAATATAAAAATATAATTTAAATCGTAAGAATTTAAGTGAAGCACCCAATGAACTCAAATTAAATGAATTTTCTACAAATTACTACAATCCAACATTACATATATATATATATATAATAAGATTATAAACGACTTTTAAGCACATTTATTATTACAATGTGTTCGTAAAGCCTGTTAAATAAAACAGTCGAGCTTATCGACAGATTTATGACTTTTGGAATTGTTTCTTCAGTTGGGCCGGCACTGTATTCTCTTATATTACCCATAACAACAATTCACGCCATGTATACTTATTTTATTAAAATTGTCGAACGTAATATTGCCCGTCATCTCACTATACAGCAACCGTCGAAAACTTTTATTATTACGCAACAATGGGGAGTGAAATGAATTGCGTAAGCGGCGTAAACGTACGTGTCTTTGTTTTTCTTTGTCAAAAGTGACAGGCAAACTTGACGGCCGCCCATCGACGTCCGCATTAAAAGAAGAAGCGCTTTCGGTCTAAAAATATTGGCCGAGACAAGACCTCACGCCTTCAACTTAAGCAGCAATAAATAGATTGAAAAGCCGCGCACGAGCATCCTCCAATAGGCAATAATAATTGCTTTCGGCTTACGAAACATTCCCAACTGTCGCAATCCAATCTCCGCGTTTCCGCCTTATGCATAGATCCCCCCCATCGCTTATCCAGCGCCAATAAAAAGGACCGACATAATTTCTAATTTATTCACTGTGGGCCATTAGTCTTTAATGGGCGTCAAAACAAGCGCAGAGGAAGAATCAAATTGTATGGCCAGGTGAGCTTTCACCGCGGCGGAGTAATGGAACATGGCAAGCGACGAGGAGAGAGAGGAGGAGGAGAAGGAGGAATCGGAAGGTCCATATATGGTCTCGATGTACCTCACACCCACTCGCGAGCGAGCCACGTATCGCGCGCAAAAGGCGTCGGAGCGAGCGAGAGGAAATATATATGAATGAGCCGAGGCCGGGGGGGGCAGAGGGGAGAGCAACGAAAGGCGGCCGGCGGGGAGGGATGAGGAGGAGAGGGGAGGTAGAGTGAGTTTTCAGGTCCGAATGAGCGAGGCGGCGATGAATGAACGAACGCACGCCGCGGGAAAGCGTACGCGTGCGCCAAGGACCTCCGCTAAGCTCGAGATTAATCCTTTCGGCGCCGTCGATGCTATAAACTGCTCGGGCGAGCGAGTGAGTTATTATTATTTCACGCGTGCCTCCCTATCCCCAGCCTCATCTCTGTTGGCAGGAGACACGAGAATAAGTCGTCGAGGAGCGAGCCTCGGTCCCCAATGATAATGCAGAGAAGCTGTGAGTAAATGACTGGACATTAGGGAGCGTCGATATAATTTTTCCGGGGCCGAGGTTGTGGCATTCGATGCTGGAGCGAAGGCATCGAGGCGAAGCTCGTGGCTGTTCCCGCATTGGCTCCGCTTCTTTACATGTCGAAACAGAAATTCCAGCTCCGACGTCCTTATTATTCGTTCGTATCGCGTGGGAATTTCTTTGATTCCTGTGCACGAGCGTTTCTATTCGTGTCAAATATTATAAAGCATACTTCTTTGACAGATCGCGATTGGATCGACAGTTTTTCTTGGAACGACGTCTCCTCTCTTCCGCTGCACTTCCCGACTTTCACGATAATCATGGGAATCGTGGTTGTGTGTGTGTGTGTGTGCGGTAGACGAATTCAAAAAATGAATAGTAATGAGCGAAACTAGCGACCGAACGAACGGCCATTTTCTCTAATTAAAATCTCACGCCACTAGAACAATACGGCGGTGAAAGAGCATTTTATGCAAAGTCAGTTTCCTTATGAAAAAGCTCGATTTAATATGATTTCGCATCGGCTGCGTTGAGAAATGCAATTATAGCGCGATAGTTATTATGCCGCAGCTCGTGCTGCTATTTAGCCGAAATTGTAAGAATAATGAAATAATGACGAAGAGTCGTCGACTTTCTAACGGAAGTGAAATCAAAACTAAAAGCCCGATTCGTATCAACTACAAGAGTACGACGGCATAATGTAAGCGTGAAATTGTAATTTAAACTTTTTTCCATTTTGCCGAGGATATTCCTCCACTGTAACCGAGTAGAGAAATGTCGAGACCGAATTACCAAATATCAATCGACGTAAAAGCATTTTATGCTTATATACGAATCAGCATTAGTCTACGATAATCACACTGATTGCAATTGTCTTATTGTAATATTATTGTACTGCGTAAATCCATTGTATGCGCAAGGGCCGGATAATATACTAAACAAATAATGATATTCGTATTATGTTCGAGGGGAGGGGGGGCGTATTCAAGATTGCAAGAAAACCTTACGAATTATAATATTATTATCTTGAATGCGACTCCAGGTCGATCTAATCACTTTATTAATGACTAATTACTAGACGGCAAGGAAAAGCCACGTTCGAAGCTGCATTTGTAGTAACCTAGTGTTCATAAAGTGAGAGAGAGAGAGAGAAAGAAAAAATCAATAAATTAGAGGTAATATTTGCTGGTGCCCCTACAATTATAAGCACGGATTACTTGCCTGCTTATTTAGATAAGCGAGACTCGGTGTGCTGATTTAGCAAATGTCAATGCTAATATTGGCAATGGTAATAAGGAGCTGGTTTTCGCTCCTCGTAGCCTTGCAACAAAGTGCCCGAGCACCGAGCCAATGCGAGGCGAAATGTCGGCGCAGGTAGATAGAGAGAAATGGACACACTCGTACGATGATTAATCAATTCGATAAGACGCCTTGAGCATCACGTGCTCGGGACTATCGGTCGTGCAAAATATTATGACAGGGCCGAGCTATCGGAACACTGACTCACTCCCGACAATCGACACGGCCAATTAGCGGATCCCCCAACTAACATTTCCCACGTCGGATAATGCGCCGATTGTATGCGATAAAGGGCATTATTGCCGTGAAAGGATAAGCCAAAGTGGACCCATTAAAATTAACGGATAAGTGGGCACGGAGTGAAACCGGACGTAAGAAAAACGTTATCGCGGCAGCGTGGGTGGACCGAGCCATTCACAAGGCACTGCCCACGCATTTCGATGCACCGAGCGATCTCCTCGAAGGTGAGGAAAAACTTTCCAACCCCGATATGGCCTCCAAGTTTTCGGACTATTGGCATTCCTCGGCCCGACCTAGGACCCCTTAAGGAAATATGACCGAGACGATTCGGATGAGAGATTGGCTTCGAGATGTCGGCGACGATCCTCTTTAGCGTGGCGAGAGGCTGGCCGCCAATGCACAACACCAAGCACTTTCAGCCATTCTCCATCTACATATCCACGATTTCATTTAATCTCCCGCTCGCTACATCCAAGGAGCATCGATGCTCTGCCTCACTCCCATTCATTCGAAACCATAAAGATTCTCCCATTGATATGTTGTGGGACACTTTACCAAAACATTCCGAGGCCCATTAAAGTGCGGTGACAGAAAAATCCAAGTGTCGAGTGCTGTAGTGGAGAGGCTGGAGCAAGGAAAGCACCTCGAGAGCTGGCAATTCGACCGACTCCTTACGAATGCCAGCCTCCAGTAGATAAAGAGAGACGCGATACGAGCGAACCCGGGAATTATCCCTTGCGAAACAAAACGATCGACACGCAATGCAGCGCATTAAATAGCACGAAACGAGGCTCAAAGAGCCTTATTATATATCTGCAATGGTCGAGGTGTGGGGGGGGATGTTATTTTATTATTCCCTGCATAATCTGCCCTCCCTCCTCTTGCGCCTTCGTATTGCTTGGTAATAAGGGCTCGGGCGCACTTGGGATTGCGAGCGCCAGGAAATGCGGGGGAGGACCCGCACTTATTTCTTCCTCGCTCCTTCCATGGCGAGGGAAGGCAAACACGTTTAGAGCTGTGCGCGCCGGTTACTCACGACGAGGAATAATATCGATTGGATTTTTGGGATTGGAAGGCTCGCCCCGCTTATTGCGACGACATGGGACTTTGCCAACTCGTTCCTTTCTCACTCCGATGCCCGCCAATTCGTCCTTTCCACTTAAACTCCATAATTGCAGTTCCTTCAAGTGGCAGTGGGCTAGTTAAGAGGGAGGAATTTCCTTGTAACTTGTGCCCCCGTCAATTTTATCGTCGTTGTTGACATTTGTTGACGTTTGTTCGGCCGATAAATTATTGACTAAACTGCGGTGATGGCTGTTTTGTCGTTGGGAGGCAGTTAAGTTAACTGGATGCACGAGTTCCGCCGCATCAATCGAGAAATGCTAAGGAAAATTCTAGTCCAATGATAAGATCTTTCTGGCAATGCTCACGGAATACTTGGCCACTACTCGGCGTATTTATTATGCGCATCGTGCAATGGTGAATATAATTTTCATTGATAGAGTGCTCGATTATGCCCATAAATCGTACGGGAACATGGTACACGTGTGGTAATGGAACTTGCTCGCTGCTTGAAATGTCCGAGTAAAAGTATACCGGAAACGGCACTGACACCCAATAGGTAAAAGGAGAAAAATATCACGATGACGTGGGAGTAAATAGCAGACAGGCGTGATTAAAAATTATGAATATTGTTGGAATTTGGGAGCTTATTATATAGGTTTTAACGCGCATAACACGAAGAAGAAGAAAACAAGAGAGACATTCCTCGATCGACGATCCGAACGAAATACGTCGTCTATCGTTTTTACTGACGCTGCCCACCATAGAAACCTCGAGGTGGACCTTTCCCCTGCCCCCCTCACTCTCTTTTCCATCCTTTTAGCGTCGTCGATCCCGCCAAAAGCTCGGCCACGAAAAAAGAAGCGGCGAATTCTCGCTTGATTGCCTTTTTCGTCCTCCTTACGCCTGTTTATCTAACACGCGCGCGCGCCCACACACACAAGAGCGCGCGCTCGCGCGCGCCCGAGAAATCGATTTTTCTACTTTTCGATTCGCAGCAGCCTTCATACACACATTTGCGACGTGAGCGCCGTGTAGAAAAGTCGCTGAAGTGTGACTTTGGCAAATTGCTGCTGCTGCTGCTGCTGCTGTTGTTGGCCGATGTCTGGGGATCCATAAAGTTTTATGTCTCGATCCTGATTTTTTCGTCTACCTTTTTGCGCATTTTTATAGCCCGTTGAGAAATTATGTGTTTTATTTCACGTTAATTTCTGGAAGATTGGGCAGATTAATTGTTATGGGGATTAGCGGGCGGTGAAACAGTATCGATGTTATTAATAATGTCGTAAAGGCCAATTAATCTTGGGACTTTTGAGCTTTGTTTCGGAGATGCCGGCGAGCCCTTAATATTCCGACCATTAAAATTAATTGCAAATGACCTTGGGGACGGGATTGTTTGCTGTAAGAGGCCAATTTTTCTCTTCGTTGCGATAACTGCAAGGACGTAAAAGTTGCCGTTTCCTGTATCCTTAAAGTGCAAAGCACTCGTTGTGCTCGATAAGCCGCGAGTGCTCGAAATGGCCGCGTCCTTTTACTTTATTAAAGCCAACATAATAAAGAATACAATGTCGATTTCGTGTATTATAGTATAAATATGGGCGTGCAAAGCGTCGTGTTAGAGTTGAAAAAAATGATCGATATTAGATGTTAGGGTCTCTGCGCCAATTCCGTGAAACAGCAAATTTACAGGTATTAGGTAAAAATGGGAAAGGTAGGCAAGTTTAATAATTGACGTTGCGAGCGACGTATTAACATTGGCAATTCTCTTGCGAATCTCATTGTAAATGCAAAGACCTCAGGGTGTGAAATAAATCTCGGTATCATGCTACTTTAATTAGGGATACGGCATTTTCACATTTTGTGTTTACAGTTATAAGCGAGTATTTGACACATTTTTTTGTTCCTCCGCGAGACTTAGGACCAAGTTGCCGCTACTCCAAATGTAAATACATGATTTATCGTTCGGACGGTATTAAAATAGTTGAAATATTGTTACTTTCATAATTTTTACATTTTTTGTTGCAAATCACTCGGCATAAGTAATGAGTACAAGTAATTCCAAGTTGTATTATACGAAAGTGACTTTTTTAAAATTATAATCCCTTATGCTGGTAAATACGATAAGATACGGCCTTTATCAATGGCTTGTCCTTTTTGCGTATTATTTGCAAATTGCAGGTAAGTAATATGTTGGCAATCAACTCAAGCCACCCAGTCGTCCATCAACAATACTTTCAAGTACTATCCGAGGGAATTAGCAGCCACCGTGTAAGCCAATACCAATGCGAATCATAATAATTCATAGAGGCGAATATTAAAAAATTGCTATTCACATTAGCCCAATGATTGTCAATGATTTATGCCAAAAATGGTCGAAATATCTTAGCTTCGTTCGACAATTTCTAAATACACGAGCATTAAAACTTTCGCGTTTGTGGCTCAAAAGAATGGAAATGAGACGAGGCAGCTTTGAGAAATAATTCTATCACGACAAAATGACGCGAATGTTCATACATAAAAAACGAATGAAATCAATCAAAGGTAAGGCTTATACGATCCGAGATTCCCGATTGGCGATACCATCTTATCCAAAGGTGAGAGATAAATCTAAAGATACAACGTCGTACACGATAAACAATAATTCACGTGGTAGACGCAGCGCAGAGTCAAAGAAGAATCGCCATACGAGCGTCCATAGAATCGAAAACCATCGACGCGGCAAAAAAATTTGCATCGCCACGGGAAGATTAAGAGGTCGCCTCGTGAACCTAACCTAAAACTTCGTGTGGTACCTGCGTCGGGCGACGGGCTCGAGAAAAGAAATCAGACGAAAAGGAATAAAAAAAAAGAGCGGTGGCTGCGGAGCAACAAAAAGACAAAGCCAAAGTCGCAAGAGAAAGAAGGAATGAAAAGTCTGAAAAAGGACCACGTATACGTGTGCGCGCGCGCGCGTGTGCGTGCGCGTGCAAAGAGAGAGAGAGAGAGAGAGAGAGATAGCACGAGTGAGAGGGAACCCGTTTTTGAAATCGCACGAGCCCAAGCGGCAGCGCGATAAAAATCAACAGGTGGGATGTTGTTGCGCGCCTCGCGATTTAGTTTTAACGTTGTATGTCTGTATAAACGCGCCAGAACTCTCTCTCTCTCGTGTGCATGCGCATGCCCGCGCGCGTATGCGTGCGGACTCGCGCGCCTGTATTCGCATGCGTATTATATATGCACGCGGCAGTTCGGTTGGCGAAATACCGGCGGCGTATAACAGGTGAATAGGAGCTAAAAACTCGAGGAAGGCGAGCTGCTGCAGCTTCCCTCTGCTCCCCTCCCCCCACCCCCCCCCCCCCCGCCTCCTTCCATCGTCCCCGCGTTCTTTTTCATTTTATTCCTCTGCCTCGATTTTATGCACAGCGGCGAGCCCTGGCACGTTCTGTCCTCACGATGATTTATACATCAACTCTCGAATGCTCCTTTCGAGCCACAATTGAACCATGAACGTTCTTTGATTCTATTTATATTAAGTTACTTTCCTTTCAATAATAAAAGCCGTGCATTTTGCACTTGTTTCGCCGCCCCCGCCATAAAAGCATTTCAAGCCGTGCATTCCGATGCTTATTGTTGTTGATAAAGTAATTTCAACAACCACTGGTTTATTTAAATATACCACCGGGGCCCACGCGAGCATTCGAAAAATTGGGATCGAGTGCGCCTTTGATAAATCAATGCTGATTAAAAACGGAGCAAAAACGCTTGGCAAGATTATGCGCGAGCGCGCGCGCGCGCGCACAATCGCACACGCACGCGAAACTAAGCTCGAATCACGCGATCGCGAGTTATGGAGGCGACAAGGGAATACTCGAGACATCGACCCAAGAGTGGACGCACACGCACACGCGCCCGCGCCCTCACACGCACTGTCGATATTGCCGACACATATTTACATTATCGTAAAAAGAGCCGTTCCTCATCGCAACTCCCAGAACTCAATCTACCCCGAAAGAATGTAGGGAATGTTAAAAGGTAGAATTGTAAAGGCAAAAAAGACCTTTATAAACGTAAGTCTGCATAAGAACGAAATAGAGCATCTCGGATTCTCGGAGAGAGAGCGATGGCGATGGCGACGACGGCGGCGGCGGCGGCGGCGGCGGCGGCGGAGGCAGCAAAATAAAGAAGTCAAATTCCATGAGGGCCCAGCGACTGTCAACCTGGCCTCCCGTCACCCCCGCCCGCCTCCGCCGCCCCAACCCCTCCACCCGCCCCTCGTCCTTTATCGGCGATCCGAGAGATCCGCCCGCTAGATTCTGTCAGCGGTAGTCTTTGCACGCGTCGTTATCGAACCCGGGAACATCGCCGCCGCCGACC